>WOXC01011749.1:425000-706361 GCA_011680675.1 Gymnobelideus leadbeateri | reverse complement strand
TAACAATCTACTTCACAGGGATACAGTGAAGGTCAAACAAAATAATATACATAAAATGAAAAGTATTTTATGAATGGAGGTGGTTAGGACAAAGTTAGGGATTAGATCAGGCAGTTAGGTAGTGCAGTGATATAGTGCACTGGGGTCTGGAGTCAGAAAGACTCAGCTTCAGGAGTACAAATGTGACCTCAGACACTTACTAGCTCTGTGACCTTGGGCAAGTCACTTCAACCAAGGCAAAGAGCCTTGGTTTCCTCAGCCGTAAAATGAGCTGGAGAAGGAAATGGTATTATCCCTGCCAAGAAAACTTCACATGGGGTCAGGAGGAGTCAGACACAACTGAAAATGACTGAATGATAAAAATAACAACAACGAATAAGATCTGTGATTTCACTGATAAAATCTCAGAGGAGGGGGGTGGAGTCAAGATGGCGAAGTAGAAACAGGAATTCCCTGTAGTTCCGGTTCCCCACTTCCCCAATTTATGTAAAAGGGGACTCTGAAAAAACTTTGGAGCTTCAGAACCCACAAAATGGTACAAAGAAGATAACTTTCTGCTGAGGACACCCCGGCAGCCCAGCAGGAATCAGCCAGCTCATTGCTCTGGGAGCCTACCCCAGTCCTGCACAAGTCAGAGGTTTTAGCCCCAGGGTGGGCCTGATCAGCAGCCAGCTGGAGGTACTTCAGAATACCAGCAGCTGCAACCATTTCCAGAATTATCAACACATAGATGCTAAGGACAAAGTGAGAGGTCAGTGCAGTATGGACTTTGAGACCCAGTAGGGGGTAGTGTGTCAGCCTCTTCCCCCCCCCACCCCGGGGCGAGAAGCCACTGAGGAGCCAAGGTGCATGCACAGCAGCTTCAGCTCCTGGCCTGCAGACTGTAGGGGGACCAGGCAAGCAGTCTGGGAGGTAATTGTTCTTGCTTTAACCTTCTTAGATCTGGATTGCTGTCTAGGGTGGAGGTCTTGGGGTGTGTGACCAGCTCAGAGCATGTAGAGGCTTCAGAGAGGTCATCCAACTAATACATTTGGCAGCTGAGAAAACCACAGCATTTGGGATGAAACTCCCCTGGCTGGTGGCAGAGTCCTACTGTGGCAAAAGGCCCAGGGGTCAAGTGACTGAGTGGCAACATGCCTAGGAAAAGGAAACAAAACAAACAGAAGAACCCAACATTAGACTCCTATTTTGGGGACAAAAAGGATCAAAGCATGGAACAGGAGGAGAACTGGGAGATCAGAACTCCTGCACAAAAAGCTCCTAATGAAAATATGAGCTGGTTACAGGCCACAGAAGACCTTAAGAAGCAGATAAGAGAAGTGGAGGATAAATTGGGAAGAGAAATGAGAAGGATGCAAGAAAATTACGAAATGAGAGTCAACAGCCTGACTAAGGAAAATAATACCTTAAAAAATAGACTAACTCAAATGGCAAAAGAGGCTCAAAAAAGTAATGGGGAGAATGCCTTAAAAAGCTGAATTTGCCAGATGGAAAAAGAATCTCAAAAGCTCACTGAGGAGACTCATTCCTTTAGAATCAGACTGGAACAAATGAAAGCTAGTGACTTTATGAGAAATCAAGATGCTGTTAAGCAGATCCAAACAAATGAAAGAATAGAAGGCAACATGAAATATCTCGTGGGAAAAACCACTGACCTGGAAAATAGATCCAGGAGAGATAATTTAAAAGTTATTGGACTACCGGAAAGCCATGATCAAAGAAAGAACCTAGAAATCATCCTTCAAGAAATTCTCAAGGAAAACTGCCCTGATGTTTTAGAACCAGAGGGCAAAATAGAGGTTGAAAGAATCTACAGATCACCTCCTGAAAAAGATCCCCGAAAGAAAACTCCTAGGAATATTATAGCCAGGTTCCAAAATTCCCAGATCAAGGAGAGAATATTACAAGCAGCCAGGAAGAAACAATTTAAATATTGTGGAAACACAATCAGGATAACACAGGATCTGGTAGCTTCAACACTGAGGGATCAAAGGGCCTGGAATATGATATTCCAGAGGTCAAAGGAGCTGGGATTAAAACCAAGAAACACCTACCCAGCAAAACTGAGTATCATGTTTCAGGGGAAAATATGGTCATTCAGTGGAATAGGGAACTTTCAAGTATTCTTGAAGAAAAAACCAGGGTTGAATAGAAAATCTGACATTAAGATACAAGAAGCAAGAAAAGCATGAGAAGGTAAACAGGGAAAAGAAATCATAAAGAACTTATCAAAGCTGAACTATTTATATTCCTACATGGAAAATGATAATTATAACTGATGAAACTTTTCTCAGTATGAAAATAGTTGAAGGGAATAGGAGTATGAATACGTATGTGAATGTGTATATATATGTTGACAGGTGTATATATAGATAGAGGGCACAGGACCAATTTAATAGAAAGGAATGATACTTAAAAGGTAGAATTAAGAGGTGAGAGAGGAATATAATGAGAGGAGATGGGGAGAGACAAATGGGGTAAACTATCTCATACAAAAGAGGCAAGGGAAAATGGATACAATGGTGGGGAAGAACAGGAAGGCAAAAGGGAATGGGTCAACCTTGTTTGGCTTAGGGAGGGAATGACATACACACTAAATAGGGTATCTCACCCTACAGAAGATTAGGGGGGAAGGGGATGAGAGGGGGAATGATGGAAGGGAGGCCAGGCTGGGGGGGAGGGAAATTGGAAGCACCCACTTTTGAAAAGGGACAGGATCAAAGTAGAGAATAGACCAAGTAGAAGGTGGGATAGGAGGGAGGTAAATATAGTCAGTCTTTTACAACATATCTACTATGGTAACGTTTTGCATAGCTACACATGTACAACCTGTATTGAATTGCTTGTCTTCCCAGTAAGGGTGGGTGACAAGGGAGCAAGGGAATGAATCTAGAATTCAAAGTTTTAAAACCAAATGTTTAAAAAAATTATATATATATATATATATGCATATATACTCTTATTAATACTATTTTACATGTAATTGGGAAATAAGATATACAGGTACTGGGGCATAGAGATCCACCATGCCCTACTAGAAAAGTAGAAGGGGATATGGGGGAAGATATGGGAGAGAGCAGATTGTAGGAGGGGATATCCTGTGGGATCACTAATTTGGGGATGTGGGTAGGGGAAAAACAGGGAGAAAATTTGTGACTTAAAATCTGGCAGAAATGAATGATGTAAACCAGAAGTTAATAGAGTATTTGAAAAAAAATTTTTTTAAATCTCAGGAGATTTTTTTTTTTTACCTCTCTCCACCAATACAAGTTGGCACGTCTTCAGTGACTAGTAGTTTTAGAGACTTGCCAAAAGTATTGAAAGGTTAAGCTACTGAACCAGGGAAACACAGAGGATTTCAGAGGTAGAGATAAAGCTGAAATGTTCCCAGTTCTAAGTCTAAATCACTATTCACTATGCCACATTGTCATAGGGTACAGGCCTGGAAGTCAGGAGAACCTGTAATCTCATCTGATACTACTTACGTGAACTTGGGAAAGCCCCTTAACTGCTCTGTGCCTTTTCTGTCAGGTGAGAAATGGCGGGGGCAATGTGGGTGGTGGTGATGGTGGCTAAACTTGATGGCCTCTAAATCTACTTCTTTCTCTAAATCTACTATTTTTGGGTTTAAAGGAGAGGCTGAGTAATCTACTTGAAAGTACTCTGAATTTAGAATAGATAACTAATTAGAATTATGATTAGAATTTAGAATCGTCATGGATTTGAATCCTGGTGATCTGTCAAAGATGCTATAGAAGTGATGTTTGAAAGGAGAATAACATCAAATTTGATTTGATAAACACTCTATGGTGGTCCAATGTGATGGTGGTGGGGATACTGAGAGAAAATCAAAACAGTCTCTGCCTTCAATGAGTCTATAGTCTACTAGAGGAAATGAGAAATCAATTATGTAGACAATGGACACTTACTGGATGAGTGACTCTGAGCAAGTCCTTTAGTCCCTGTTTGTTTTGGTTTCTTCATCTGTAAAAGGAGATAATAACAGCACTGACCTCCCAGGGTTAAATGGGATAATTATTGTAAAGCACTTAGCACAGTTCCAAATGCTACTATATAGTAACACTATGTAAATATTAGGTATTGCTGCTGCTACTGTTGTTCATCACCACCACCACCACCACCATCACCATCATCATCATCATCATCATCATCACCACCACCACCACCATCATCATTATTATATGAAACAGAGTGAGGCAAAGGATAAATGAAAAAAAATTTTCTGGGGTCAAGGGTGATATAGGAACTGAGATCCCCTGAGCTGAGCCTTGAAGAAAGTAAGAAGGATTAGATTAGATGATCTCTAAAGTATCTCCCAGATGTAAGATATTTTTAGTCTTTGCAGTGCCCAGTGCACAATGAGCTCTCCATGTACACTCACTACTAACAGTTCAAACAGTATTATCAAAGCAGTTCAGCTTTGAGCATGAGAACAGGCACAAGTCAGAGCCCGGAACCTTATTCTCCTTTGTCTCTTTCACTTCACAGAATCTTCTTCCGAGGCTCAGTGCAGAGGCCACCTCTTCCAGGAGGCTCTTCCTCATCCTATCTGCCATTGCTAGAGCTTTTGCTCTTCTAAATTACTTTGGGTATGTTTTCTTTTTCATTGATTGCATGCTTCTTGTTTCTTCCCAATAAAATGTCAGTTCTTTGAGGGTGAGGGACATTAATTTTGGTTTCTGTATCTCTGGTGCCCATCACAGGGCCTGGCACATAGTAGGCATTAAATCCTTATTTGATTTTGCTAGCATTTCTCCCATGTTACATACACCAGTATGGTGTGAACAGTGATGAAAAGACACACAATAAGGTCCTGGTCCAGGAAAGGTTTGGGCCTCTAGGTTCTCTGAACCCACTCATGGTTTGGGGTTTGGAAGGGCAGTGAGTAAGGGATGGAGTGGTCTAGGGTATAGGACACCTTGAAAATCACCTAGTCTGGGACTTCTTAACTGTTTTTTAAGTTCACAGACCCCAGATTGAAAAGCCCTGTTCTAGTCCAATCCACTTATATTAAAGTCAAAGAAACTATGGACCAAAAAGATGTAGTGATTTGCTTGAGGTTATAGAACTGAAATTCAAACCCAGATCCTAGGATTCCAAGTTCTGGACTCTGACCATTGTGCCCTGCTCCCTCCTCACCACAGTAAGCTGAAGATTGTGGATTTTAGTGGGTCTGTCAGAATGAAAAAAAAAAGTAACATCTGCTGCTGAGCTCCTTATCTGTGGCTGGCCTTACCTAGGAAAATCCCACCTGCTAAGAGTTTTTGTTTAGGGGGGGGCTAGGTGGCACAGTGAGTAGAGCACCGGCCCTGGAGTCAGAAGGACCTGAGTTTGGATCCAGCTTCAGACACTTGACAAACAAACAAAAACCTAGCCGTGTGACCTTGGGCAAGTTACTTAACCCCAATTGCCCTCCAAAAAAATTAAAAAAGAGTTTTTGTTTGTCTGTTGTTGTTCAATTGTGTCCAAATCTTCATGACCCTATTTGGGTTTTTGTTGACAAAGATACTGAAGTAGTTTGCCATTTCCTTCTCCAACTAATTTCTTTTAAATACAGATAAGAAATTGAGGCAAATGGGGTTGTGACTTGCCCAGAGTCACACAGCTAGTGAGTGAATGAGGCTGGATTTGAACTCAGGAAGATGAGTCTTCTTGACTCCAGTTCTGGCGCTCTATCCACTGTGCCACCTAGCTGCCCCCTGCTAAGAACCTATAATAATAATTACAGTAATAGTAATAATAGCTAACAATTAGATAGCCCTTACCATGTGCCAGGAACTATGCTAAGTGCTTTAGAAAGATGACCCCATTTGATCCTCACAACAACCTTGGGATATTTTACAGATGAGGAAACTGAGGCCAACAGTAAGTAGTGAAATGACTTACCTAGGGTCACACAGTTAGGAAGCATCTGGGGTCCCATTTGAACTCTGACTTTCCTGACTCCAGGACCAGGGCTTTGACCACCACACCACCTAGTCACACCTCTTGATTTCATCTGCCACAATATGGGGGTTCTGGCTAATTTTTCCCAAGAATGCCTTGATTGGCATTGGCATTGGCAGCTGTTCTTGATTCAGCTCAGTGGTGTAGGACAAGATGGAATTGAGTAGTGAATGGCTTGAGTGGGAATGGGGTTGGGGGAATGATCTGACCCTTTTCCAGCCCTCAGGCTCACCTGAGAAGAGTATAAGGAAAGCTAAGACTCAAAGCTTGACAAATGGGAGGTGAGCTGGGACTCTCTATGGAGTCAAAGAGCACTTGCAAGGTGGATGCCATGACACCTGTGAACGCAGATGTTATTTTCCAATAGGGCTTTACTATATGTATCTTCCAGAAAAAAGCATGGCTGTGCAAAACCACAAGGTCAGCAGTTTTCAATTTCTGGCAGATAGAGAGAGAGGCAAGATAGGGAAGTAGATAAGACAGAGCATTTGGAGTCAGAGGACCTGGGGGCTAATAGTGGCTCTGCAACTTAGCCTGTGTGCCCTTTGGTTAAGCACTTTCTCCCTGGGCCTCAATCTTCCTCTTCTGTTAAAAGAGGGACAGACTACATTGGGAACTCTCAAACTGGGGTTCGTGTACTTGTTTATTAGGAAAAAAGATGAGAACTGTATTTTAGTATAGTTGGTTTCCTTTGTAATCCTGTATACTTTATTTGATGCTTTTAAATGTATGATTCCATGAAAGGGTCTATATTCTCCAACATGAAGTTCCTTGCTGACATCTAAGGAATTCTGTGTCTGGGGACCCTTATCAATCACATCACCCTCTCTCATGACTGAATCTCATATTCCAACCAAATAATCTGGCCAGGATAGCAGAGAGAGCACTGGATTTAGAGACAAGAACATAGTTCATTCTAGCTCTGCCTATAGCCTGGATGACCCTGAACAAATCACTAGACCTCTATGGATCTCAGTTTCCTCTTCTGTACAGTGCAGGCACTGCCTAAGGTTCTTTTTCCAGTGCTAAAGCCCAAGATCCTAAAATAATAGCAGCACATGTTAATGTCATGCTTTATGGCTTCCAAAGCATTTGACATACATTATTCCACTTGATTCCCAGAATGACCCTGACAGGTAGACAATAATAATAACCGTTATTCACTAGCCCTTTGAAAGGCATCATGAAAGCCATTGCCCAATAGATAAGCAGTCAAAGGATATGAACACAGTTCTCAACAGAATTATGAACTATTAGAAGACATAGAACAGATTGCTTTAAATCACCACTAATAAAATAATGCAAATCAAAATAACTCCATGTTTCACCTCCCACCCAGTAAATTGGCAAAGACGGCGAAAGATGGGCAGGGGAGGGGTGGGTGCACAAATAAATTGTTGATAGAAGAACTGGTCCATCCATTCTGGAAAACAATTTGGAATTATGTGAGGAAAGTGATTCCAGGTACCTGCCTTTTCCCCAGACATTTCCATTGCCAAGGATATACTCCATAGAGGTCAAAGATAAAATGAAAGGCCAATGAGATAGCACTTTCCATGGGGACAAGAACCGGAAGCCAACGAGATACCCACAGATTAGAGAGTGGCTACCCGATCTGTGATACACAAGTATATGAGAATATTCTCAATTACAGCACATGCTCTCATGACTGAATCTCATACTCCACCAAAATACAATGCTCTGAGCAGCAGAGAGAGTCCTGCATTAAGAGAGGGAGAGTCTCTCTCATAAGAAATGAGGAATATCCTGAGTACCAAGGTGCATGGGACATCTCTACATAAACATGAACATGTATGTGTCCCTTTATGGTAACAAAATGTTTCATATACATTTTATTTCATTCACATAGCAACTCTCTGAGATTGGTTCTCTAAGTATTGTCTTCCCTACTTTTACTTGAGGAAACTGGGATTTAATGGGAGTTAAGGGACCTGCTCAAGGTCAAGTAAATAGTACAAGAGTAGAAATAGATCACGACCCTGAGTCTTTGAACCCACATCTAGCCTTCTTTCCATTAAAACACACGCACCTCTATTGACCTCCCTTTCCAAGGAGCAAGTCATGTGGCTAGACCTCAGAGGTGACTAACTGAGATAGTTTTACAGAATATGAAGAGTTATTTCCACACTCTCCATGAGAATCTACAGCCCAAGTTGTCTTGTCTTGGGAAGCCCAGCCCCATTCGTCTCTCTAATAACAAATCCTCTTCATTAAACCCAATCCCTTCTGAGGCAACATAAATCCCCTTCTAATGACCACTGGGGGGAGGGGGGGGCGGAGCCAAGATGGCAGAGTAGAAACAGCTCATCCAAGCCACTCTGCCCCCAGATTCCCCCCAAACTATGTAAAAGGGGACTCTGAACAACTTCTGGAGCCCCAGCACCCACAGAACAACGCAGAGAAGCTAACTTCCCACTGAGGACAGCCCAGCAGCCCTGCAGGAAGGACCAGAGCAGCAGTCTGGGAGCCGGCAACGCCCAGCTTGCAGAGCGCTCCGAGGTGAGCCGAGCGAGCCCAGGTCCCCGTGAGCCAAGGTTTTAGCCCCAGGGTGGCAGGGCCAGCAGCCGGCTGGAGAGACCCCAGAACACCAGCAGCTGTGGTGACTCCAGAATTATCAACATAGACATGCCTAGGACAAAGTAAGAGGTTAGTGTCCTATGGACTTTGGGACCAGTATTTGGGGAATGCGTCGGCTCCCTCCCCTGGGGGCTAGAAGTCGCTGAGGACACACGCCATTTTGTAGTTTTCAGAGGCAGCTCCAGCTCCTGGCCTACGAACTGTAGGGAGATCCAGCGATCAGTCTTGGGGGCAATCGCTCTTGCTTTAACCTCCCTGGATCTGGATTGTGATCTAGGGTGGAAGTTGTGGGTGGGTTTACAGCTTGCCAGAAACGGAAGTTGCCCCCCACACGTTCGGGACGAAAATTCCTCTATCTGGCCTTAAAGCCATAGTGTGGCAACAAGCCCAAAAGTCAAGTAATTAAGTGGCAACATGCCAAGGCAAAGGAAACAGAAAAATGCAACCCTAGACTCCTATTTTGGGGGCATAGAGCGGGAAAAGCACTGTGAGGTCAGAAGTCCTGCTCCAAAAGCCCCAGGGGAAAACATGAGCGGGTTGCAGGCCATAGAGGACCTTAAGAAGGACTTTAAAAATCAAATAAGAGAAGTGGAGGAAAAATTGGAAAGAGAAATGAGAAGGATGCAGGAAAAGTATGAAATGAGGGTCAACAGACTGACTGAGGAAAACAACACCTTAAAAAATAGACTAACTCAAACGGCAAAGGAGGCCCAAAAGGGCAATGAGGAGAAGAATGCCTTAAAAAGTCGAATTTGCCAGATGGAAAAAGAATCTCAAAAGTTCACTGAGGAGATTCATTCCTTCAAAGTTAGACTGGAGCAAATGGAAACTAATGACTTTATGAGAAATCAAGATGCTGTTAAGCAGATCCAAACAAATGAAAGATTAGAAGGCAATGTGAAATATCTCATGGGAAAAACCACTCACCTGGAAAATAGATCCAGGAGAGACAATTTAAAAATTATTGGACTACCTGAAAGCCATGATCAAAGAAAGAACCTAGAAATCACCCTTCAAGAAATTCTCAAGGAAAATTGCCCTGATGTTTTAGATCCAGAGGGCAAAATAGAGGTTGAAAGAATCCACAGATCACCTCCTGAAAAAGATTCCAAAAAGAAAACTCCCAGGAATATTATAGCCAGGTTCCAGAATCCCCAGATCAAGAAGAAAATACTCCAAGCAGCCAGGAAGAAACAATTTCAATATTGTGGAAACACAATCAGAATAGCCCATGACCTGGCAGTTTCTACACTGAGGGATTGAAGGGCATGGAATATGATATTCCAGAGGGCAAAAGAACTGGGAATGAACCCAAGGGTCACCTACCCAGCAAAACTGAGTATTTTGTTTCAGGGGAAAATATGGTCATTCAGTGGAATAGAGGACTTTCAAGCATTCTTGAGGAAAAAACCAGAGTTGAATAGAAAATTTGACATCCAGACAGAAGAAGTAAGAGATGCCTGAGAAGGTAATCAGGGAAAAGAAATCAAAAGGAACTTATCAAAGTTGAACTATTTACATTCCTATATGGAAAAGCAATAACTGTGACTGATGATATCTTTCTCACTATGAAAATAATGGAAAAAAAATGGTGTGGTCATATGAATACATAGGTGAATGTGTGTGTATATGGTTACAGTTATATATGATAGAGGGCATAGGTTGAATTTGTTGGGAAGGGAGAATACTGAAGGGATGAAATTATGAGGTGAGAGAGGAAAGTGGCAAGAGGAGATGGGGAGAGACAGGATAGGGTAAACTATCTCATATAGAAGAAGCAAGGGGAAGTGGTTGCAAGGGAGGAGGAAAATAGGAAGGCAAAAAAGGCAAAACCACATTCTCATTGAATTTGGTTCAGGGAGAGAATGACATACATACTAAATGGGATATCTCAACCTGGAGCAGAATAGGGGGAAGGGGGATGAGAGGAGGGATGATGGATGGGAGGGCATCCTTGGGGGGAGGGAAGGTTAGAAATACCCACTATAGAAGAGGGACAGGATCATGTAGGGAATGGACCAGGTGGGGGTGGGATGAGTGGGAGGGAATTATAAGCAGCCTTGTACAATATATCTACTATTATAATGTTTTGCATAGCTAGACATGTACAACATATACTGAATTACTTATCTCCTCAGAGGGAATGGGTGACAAGGGAGGAAGGAAATGGATCTGAAATTTGAGGTCTTAACATTAAATGTTTCAAATATATATAAATACTATTGTTAATACTCTTTTGCTTATAATTGGGAGATAAGATGTGCAGGCATTGGGACACAAAGATTCACCTTTCTCTAATGGAAAAGTCGAAGGGGGTATGGGAGAAGGTATGGGAGAGAGCAGATTGGAGGAAGCGATATCTTGTGGGACTGCTATTCTGGGAGGTTGGGTAGGGGAATAACAGGGGGAAAATGATTGTAACTCAAAATTTGGCGGAAATGAATGATGTAAAAGAGAAGTTAATAAAGCATTTGTTTAAAAAAAATAATGACCACTCAGTGTCACTGGGTTATTCAAATGGACACATCCCTTTAAAAAGAACTTCTGCCATCTGCACTGCCCATTTATTACCAATAGAGAGGGAAGTAACTCATGCATGTTGGCACAGACAGTGTGCAGCAAGAGGTAATTTAGATTCAGGGGTGTGTGCCTATGTCTCCCACCTGGTACCTTTCTTGCATTTTCCTTCCACTGTGGGAGGGAAGGATGTCTCATCAGATACAATAAATTGCCACTTAGACTGCATTCTTTTCCACCTTCTGGTGAACTGAATTGATGCCCCAATTTTTTTGTGTGTTTTGTTTTAGTAGGACAGCTCTGACCCCTGTGCTGTTGTCCTAGAGGCAAGGCAGTATATCTTTATCTGACATTTTCTGTTACTATTTGCTGCAGAAGAAAGGGTATAAATGTTTCTTTCAAGGTTCAATCCAGGTTTCCAACCTCCCCCTAACAAAAGGTGGGTGTCTCCTGCTTTATGAAAACAGTTCATTTCATGAAAAAAAAAATAGCAACCCCCACCCCAAAACTAAGAAAATAAATTTACTTTACAAAAGTAATTACAGAAATTCCTTTAAATGGATATCCTTCTCAATATGATTTACACAGCATAGATGTAATTAGCATACATTATTTTAGAAATAAAACATAGGCTCATAGCATCATAAATTAAGAGCTAGGAGAGACCTTATAGGCCATCAAATCAAACCTACCCATTTGACAGATTAAGAGACAGAGGTAGAAGGTTAAGCCACTTGCTCAAGGTCACACAGTTATTATATATGTGGTTATGTATATATTAAGTGGTATATGGACTCAAGTTTTCCTGACTCAAAGTGTCTTGCCCTATCTAGTCTACCATGTGGCCACTCTAACCCATTCCATACAGTGAGTTAAGCTCATGTACTTCTAGACAAAAGCATGAGACATATGCATTCACCTTGAAGGTGAACCCATCTCTGGCTCCTTTCTGACTCACATCAAGTTGTCATTTACCAAAGAGGAGCACACATACGATCTACAGTACTCTGTGACAATGCCTTCCATTTCTTGCGTGAGTTCAGAATGCCTACTAGGCACATGGAGAGATCAAGGGATGAATGGAGGCTGAGATTAGGACTTCAAAGTGGAGTCTATCACCAATCATTCACTTCATTCCAATCCCACTTTATTAAGCATTTATTAAGCACTCTGTACAAGGTCCTGTGGTAGTTACTAGTGATATGTAAGGATAATAGAATCATGGTTATAAAGCTAAATCTATGATACAATAATCCCATAAAGTCTATTCCAATCTGTGTTTCAGTTTTTTTTTATCTGTAAAATAAAGTGGTGGTCTATAAGGGTAGGGAACCTGTAGCCTCAGGGTCACATGTGACCTTCTAGGTCCTCAAGTACAGCCCTTTGACTGAATCCAAACTTCACAGAACAAACCCACTTAATAAAAGGATTTGTTCTGCAAAACTTGGATTCAGTCAGAAGGCTGCACTCAAGGACCTAGAAGGCCATATGTGACCTCGAGAATGCAGGTTCCCCACCTCTGGTAGATGGTTTATAATACTCCTTTTGCCTACAACTGCATAATCCAATGACTCTATAAAGTCCCTGCCCCCTATGAGCTTCAGTTTTTTCAAGAGTAAAATGAGACAATTTTGAATGTCAAGCCAGCTCCAAACTCAACAACAGTGTCTGGATTGCAGGATTTTCATACAAAGAGATTCAAAGTAAGTTTTTCATTCCCTATGAACATCTCGAGAATCCCATGACCTACCTGTGTTGTAGCCCCTCCCAAGGGCAGGCCATGGTCGGTGATTTTTCCACAGGTTTCCCAAGTACCAATCACTCTGGTTCTCTACCAAGCCCAAAACCTGCTGACCTGTAAAGTAAGTAGAATGGAAAAACGTTATCAGAGGGAAGACAAGGCAAATGATCACAGCACTAACAAATGAATCAGGAAGCAGAGAGAGAGCTGGTCTCAGTGTCAGGAAGACCTGGGTTTAAATACTGCCTATGAAACCTATAAGCAGAGAGGTGGCACAGTGACCTGGAGACGGGGGGGCCTGAGCTCAGATCCAGCCTCAGGCACCATGGCCAGTGCCAAGTTTCTTCATCTTTAAGATGAGAAGGAAATGGCAAACCACTCTAATGTCTTTGCCAAGAAAACTCCAAATGGGAACAGCCAAAGAGTCAGACACGAGTGAAAGCACTCAGCAATGACAAAAATGAGGGCTACTGGCTGCATGGGCCAAGACTGAGTATCACATCACTTCTGGAGCTGCAGACCCCTCTTTATAAAGCTCTGAGCTGTGGGGAAAGGGTCACTCTGATAAAGTTACAGGTGCAGCCCACCCAACAACAGTAAGCAACACTAACTCAGTCTCGCTGAGTGCTTTGAAATTACCAAGCAGCTTACACACAGCATCTCGTTTTCATAAACATGACAATCTCTGGACAATGAGATGAGATCTTAACACAGAACAACCACGGGGCCCATTTTTGCGGCAATTTCCAAATTTTTTATTTCCCAACATCCCTTGAGGCAGGGAGAGCAAGCATCTCATCAGCATTTAGAGACAAGGAATCTAAAGTTTACAGAAGGCAAGACACTAGTCCACAGCCATGAGATGCAACAGTGTACATCATAGAAAAAGTAATGGATTAGGTAACAGGACCATTGGACCACAACTTCAGACAAGGAAAGGACATCAGAGGCTCTAGTCAAGAGCCCTAATTTTTACAGATGAGAGAAATGAAGACCAGGGAGGTCTGGTCATGAAAGTGTGTCAGATGATAGATTCAAATCCACATTGACTCTAATTCCATATACATACATGCATGCATGCATGCATACATATGCACATATGCATATATATCTGTGTGTACATATGTATATATGTATCTATCTATATGTATAACTATCTACATCTGTGTGTATATGTATATAGATGTGTATATCCATATATGTCACATATATATGTATATATATATATTTTTTTTTCTTTTTCCCTCCTCTCCATCCTTTTGTGTATGCCAATATACTTCCCATTGAACCAGAGTCAGAGGTTATTTGGTCATTTTCAGTTGTATTCCAATCTTCATGATTCCATTTGGGGTTTTCTTGGCAGAGATGCTGAAGTGGCTTGCCATTTCCTTCTTCATCTCATTTTGCAGATGAGGAAACTGAGGCAAACATGGTTAGGTGACTTTCCCAAGGTCACACAGGTAGGAAGTTCTGGAGGCCACTTTGATTTGAACTTTGATTTGATTTGAACTCAGGAAGAAGTCTTTCTGGTTATAGACTGTTCAGTCTACCACCTGCCTGCCTTTGCTCAGAGGACTAGGATTCAAATCTCATTTCTACTACTTAGTATCTAGTCACTTCACTCTCAGAGCCTGTTTCCTCATCTATAAAAAAAAGTGAAATACACGATCTACTTCTAAGGTCTTTTCTAATCCCTGATTCATGATGTTATGCATTCAAACCCATCTCTTGACATCAAGTCAGTATCCTTTCTTTTATGCCCATAGCCTTAAATATATATCTACTCTTTTACAACCTTGGAAACTCATGGTTCATGAGGAAAATGGTTATCTATTTTATTGCCCACTTATTCATTCAATAATTATTCAGTACTATGTATGAGGTACTGTGCCATGTGATTGATACACAAAGGCACACACAAAAAAGTAATAAACAGCCCTCAAGAAGCTTGTACTCAAACTGGGGAAAAATTAATATTATGTGATTATACAGTAATCTGGATGGGAGGAGAGAGCACCCATTGAGGTCAACATGAAAATGCTTGTATGGGAAGTGACCATGGGGAAGTAGAGGAAGTTCAGCCTTCTAAGAGGTGAAGGTAGGATGCATTGCAGGCAAGGCAAACAGCCTCTGCTAATGCAGAGATGGGAGATAGGATGTCATGTATGGGCACCAGTAAGCTGGACTAGAATATAGAGTATATGAGGGAAAACAGTGTGAAATATTTCTGGAAAGGCAAGTTGAAGCCCTATTATAAATGGTTGGCTCTGTGACAGACAGAGGGATTTGAATGTATCACAAAGGCAACAGAGAGCCACTAGAAATTCTTGAACAAAAGTGACATATCAGGGTGGCTAGGTGGTGCAGTAAATAGAGTTCTGGCCCTGGATTCAGGAGGACCTGAGTTCAAATCTGGCCTCAGACACTTAACACTTACTAGCTATGTGACCTTGGGCAAGTCACTTAACTCTGACTGCCCTACGTTCCCCCTCCAAAAAGCAAAACAAAAAATAAATAATAAAATAAAAAATAAATGTTTGAAAAGGAAAGTGACATATCCCTGTGCTTCAGGAATACTCAGCTGTCAGCCAGTCAGTGGATGGTTTGGAAAAAGGGCAGCCATAATTATGGGAGAGCAATTAGGAAGATGTTTCAATGGTCTATGAAATAAGTGACAGGGACCTTAATTGGGGTTGTGTTTGTGCAGATGGAGAAAAGAGAGCAGACATAGCAGATGCTGTATAGGGAGAGTTCAAATATATGAACTATGGGGACAAGGTGAGGGAGAGGTGTAAAAGTGAAGATGACTGAAGTGATAAACCTAGGTGACTCTAAGGATAGTGCAATTGATGAGGAGATCAAGAAGAGAATCCTGGGAATAGGGAAGAACAGGAAGCACAGGAAAGGAGCTGGGAGCAATCTGGAATCCTTGACCCAATGAATGCAAAATGGAGCAGTGCCACCCTCCCAACTTCATCCTGGAATACGGGGCCATGTGATATAGCATCTCTTCAGTCCAATGACAGCTCAGGGAAATGATATGGTATGTGAGGTTGGTGTAATTTATTTGATCAATTTACTGAGCCTAGAGCTAAATCATCATCTCAGCACAAATGCATAAATTAGAGGCACAGAAAGAAAATACTCAGTGCACTGTATCATTTTATCTGATCACTTCCATAAGCTCCCTCTCCCCCTCCTCTCTCTCTCCCACCCTCTCCTACCTTCCTTACTCTTCCCTTCCTACCCTTTTCCCTTTCCCTTCTCTCTGTCTTTCTCTGTCTCTCCCCCTCCATTCATCCTTCTCCTTCCTTTCCTTTCTCCTCTCTCTCTCTCTCTCTCTCTCTCTCTCTCTCTCTCTCTCTCTCTCTCTTCTTCTTCTTCTTCTTCTTCTTCTTCTTCTTCTTCTTCTTCTCCTTCTTCTTCTCCTTCTTCTTCTTCTTCTTCTTCTTCTTCTTCTTTCCTCCAATCTCCTTCCTTCCCTTCCTTACTATTTCTCTCTATTTCTCAAATACACACACACACACACACACACACACACACACACACACACACACACACACACACACACACACACACCCCAAGCCAATGATAGCCTGAAAAGGCCAAATGGATGACCAAAAATTTCCAGATGGAATGGATTGGCCAGGACTTCAAGTACCAAAGGCTAAGTTGTCTTTCCTTGGAAAGCTATGACCAGCTATAGAGAGATGATCTTAGGAGGTCCAGTTTATATATCCCATGTAAATGTAGGATCTAGATTTAGAGCTAGAAGAAACCTTAGTGACCAGTGAATCCATCTTCCCCAGTGTGCAGGTAAGGAAACTGAGGCATACAGAAGTAAAGTGCTTTACCCAGGTTCATACAACTCGCAGTTGATACTATGACATCAATAGTTCAAAAATGAACAATGCTCTAAAGCACAGAATGGCAGATATTCCATGAGAACAGCTCATGGGAAAAAAAAGAATCTGGAGGTTTTGATGAATCAGCCAAACCATGAGCTAACCAAGGGTCAACAGTCTATTGTGGGGAGGAGCCACTGTGCTTATAAACTCCAATGATAAGAGGCATGGCTTCCTCATGGCCAGAATACTTCTGGAATCTAAAAAGAATACAAGTTCCTTTATAACTTAGAAGGAATTAATCAATGGGCATTCATTAAATGTCTTCTATGTGTCAGGGAAGGCAAGGAGAAAACAGGCCCTGTCCTCAGGGAGCTTCCATTTTATCAGAGGAGATAACATCAACAAACATTTAAGTGTCTACAATGTCCCAGAAACTGGGCTTAGTGCTGGAGATGCAAAGCCAGAAGGTTCAAGAACACTTGATCTTAAGAAGCTTACATACTATGGTGCATGCGGCAGGGAGATCATCAAGTATCTAGCAATCAATCAACCAACATTTATTAAGCACTTAAAATTTCCAAGGCACTCTGCTAAGCGCTAGGAATACAAAGAAAAACAAAAACACTTCCTGCCCTCAAAGGGCTTACATTCTATGACAGAGACGGTGGGGGAGGGGAGAAAACAACATGTACAGCTGTTCTCAGAGGAGGCAGGCTAATGCAACAACAGTTTCTGACACATAGCAGCAGGTACTTATTTACTGACAGACTGATAATAACAACAGCTCACATTTCTATAGCACTTTAAGGTTTGCAAAGCACTTGCAAAATGAGATAGTAGAAGCAAGACAACTCTCACCTTCCAGACAATGGAAGAAGAGCACAGCGAGGTTAAGCAACTTTCTAAGGGTCACACAGACACAAGAGCAGGGGAAGATGTGCACTCAGGTCATTTCCAGCCCCCAGGATTCCTTGTCTTTTCTATTCTAGCATCTTGCCTCTCCTTTCACTAATATCTATTATGTAAAGGGATCCACTGACTACAGCCTCATTAGGAGGAAGAAGTCTGGAGGAATCCTCTCCAGGAGATGCCAAGGGCTGCCACAATGAGCTGCTTGTTCAGATTTCTTTCCTGGATGTCTCACGTTCTCTGGGGTTAGGGTAATAAAGTACAGTGACTAATGGAAAAGCCTTTGTCATTGTTTTCTGTGCAGGCCCCAAGTTATGATTAAGCGCATGTCTCTGGCTCTTTGTTACTCCAGGCGCAAGTTAACTTATGAAAATGAAGCTGTCATCTTGGCTTATTCATACATCATTGCTAACAGCCAGATGAGGGAAAGGGAGCTGGCCTTAGCCTTCACCTTTCCATCTACAGGTGCTTAGAAGGAGGAGAAAAAGTAAAGGATAACACCTCTCCTGCCCACCTCCCACCCCAGCTGTGGCAGCCAGGCAGGATTTTCAATGCTTTGGAGGAGACATTATCTGGATGTTTACTATGGCCATATCAGGATATACATCTGACCATTTCATTTTACAGTATAAGGAACCGAGGTCCAGAGAGGTGACCTAATGCCTCAAATCACAGTGGGAGTAGGGAAGGAAAGCATGATGGAAATCTCCATTTATGGACTCAAAATCAAAGTCATTCCTTGTGGCTGGGGCTGGGGCCACACAATAGGGGAAGGGAAGAAGCATTTATTAATCACCTGCTGTGTGCCAGACACTGTGATAAGTACTTTATAAATCTTATCTCATCTGATCCTGGGAGGGAAGTGACATTATTATCCCCAACTGACACTTGAGGAAACACAGGTGGTGGAGGTTAACCCACAGCTAGGAAATAAATGTGTAAGGGTGGATTTGAGGCTTGCAAGTCTCCAGGTTCAATGCTTTTTCTTTCTACCTAGCTGTCATGGGACATCTTGAGTTAGGAGTCTGGCACTGGGACCCTATGAACAGTCACATCAAGAAGGGATGAGGGGTTTGGGTTTTTTTTTTGGAGGAAATGTGATTTGTCCCATGACTGCCCTAGGTTGAGATGTCAGTGGGCCATCACCATGGTGATGTTCAGTAGGAAGGTGACTATGAAGACAGCATAGGCATGCTAGGATTGGGCCAGGTATGGGCATATAGATGATGAGTCTGATGGCCTTGGGCATTGCTTCTGAATACATAGCTGCTGAAAGCCTTAGGGGAGGCTGCAGAGAAATCAAAGATTCAGATCCGGAAGGAGTCTGTATAGACGAACCTCACCAGATTCCATGTAGTCGGGGAAATCTTCCTCTTTGAAAGAAGCCTTCCTAATTTGAGATTTTTTTGTGGATTTTGACTAGACAAATCCATTTTCTGGGTGAGGAGCCATCTAAATTTGCACATATCAGACTTGTCTATTTATAGAATGAATAAAATGTATTAATGAATTAAGTATAATAAATTAATTAATTAGCTATATATCAAGGTACTGGGCTAGCTAAGTGGATAGACCCAGGACCTGGATTTAGGAAGACCTGAGTTTAAAGCAGGACTAGCTGTGGGATCCTGGGCAAGTCACATAAACCTATTTGCCTCAGTTTCCTCACTTGTAAAATGTACTGAAGGAGGAAATGGGAAATAGCTTTGATATCTCTGACAAGAAATCCCCAAATAGGGTCATGAAGAGTTGGACGGGGTAGCAGAGTCAAGACGGAGAAGTAGAAACAGGATTTCCATGGGTCTCTGGTTTCCACCTCCCCCAATTAATGTAAAAGGGGACTTGGAACAAATTTTGGAGCTAACAAACCCACAAAGTGACACAGAGAAGCTAACCTGCTGCTGAGGACAGCCTGGCAGGCCAGCAGGAATCAGGCAGCCCAGTAGTCTGGGAGCTGACCTGCATGATGCCAGAGGTTTTAGCCCCAGGGTGGGCCTGACCAACCACCAGCTGGAGGGGGTCTAGATCACCAGAAGTTGTGGTGGTATCCAGAATTATCAACGCACAGATGCTAAAGGACATAGTGAGAGATCAGTGCAGTGTGGACTTTGGGATCCAGTAGTTGGGAATGCATTGGCTTTTGCCCCAGGGGCGAGAAGCCTCTGAGGAGCCATGGCCTTGCCACTGCAGCCATGTGGCAGCTTCAGCCCCTGGCCTGCAGACTGTAGGGGGACCAAGTGACCAGTTTGAGGGGTAACTGCTCTTGCTTTAACCTGCTTGGATTTGGATTGCAAGCTAGGGTGGAGGTCTTGGGGTGTGTGACCAGCTTGCCAGAGCATGTGGAGGCTTCAGAGAGAGCACCCAACTGATAACTCCAGGAGCTGAGAAAACCCCAGCATTTGAGACAGAAGCTCCCCTGTCTGGTGGCAGAGTCCTACTGTGGCAAAGAGCCCAGGGGTCAAGTGATTGAATGGCGACATGACCAGGCAAAGGAAGCAAAGCAAACAGAAGATTCCAACATCAGACTCCTATTTTAGGGACAAAAAGGATGAAAGCATGGAACAGGAGGAAGACAGTGAAGTCAGAACTCCTGCACCAAAAGCTTCAAAGGGAAATGGCTCATTAGAGGCCATAGAGGACCTTAAGAAGCATATAAGAGAAGTGGAAGAAAAATTGGGAAGAAAAATGAGAATGATGCAAGAAAATTATGAAATGAGAGTCAACAGCCTGACTGAGGAAAATAATACCTTAAAAATAGACTAACTCAAATGGCAAAAGAGGATCAAAAAGGCAATGAGGAGAAGAATGCCTTAAAAAGCCAAATTTGCCAGATGGAAAAAGAATCTCAAAAGCTCACTGAGGAGACTCATTCTTTCAGAATTAGACTGGAGCAAATGGAAGCTACTTTATGAGAAATCAAGATGCTGTTAAACATATCCAAACAAATGAAAAATAGAAGGCAATGTGAAATACCTCATGGGAAAAACCACTGACCTGGAAAATAGATCCAGGAGAGATAATTTAAAAGTTATTGGACTACCTGAAAGCCATGATCAAAGAAAGAACCTAGAAATCATCCTCCAAGAAATTCTCAAGGAAAACTGCCCTGATGTTTTAGAACCAGAGGACAAAATAGAGGTTGAAAGAATCTCCACAGATCCCCTCCTGAAAAAGATCCCAAAAAGAAAACTCCTAGGAATATTATAGCCAGGTTCCAAAATTCCCAGATCAAGTAGAGGATATTATAAGCAGCCAGGAAGAAACAATTTTAATATTGTAGAAATATAATCAGGATAACACAGGATCTGGCAGCTTCTACACTGAGGGATTGAAGGGCTTGAAATATGATATTCCATAGGTCAAAGGAGCTGGGATTAAAACCAAGAATCACCTACCCAGCAAAACTGAGTATCATGTTTCAGGGGAATATATGGTCATTTAGTGGAATTGAGGACTTTCAAGTATTCTTGATGAAAAAACCAGAGTTGAATAGAAAATTTGACATTCAGATACAATAACCAAGAGAAGCATGAGAAGGTAAACAGGGAAAAGAAATCATAAAGATTTATCAACTTATCAAATTTGAACTATTAACATTCTTCCATGGAAAAACTATAATTATAACTGATGAAACTTTTCTCAGTATGAAAATAGTTGAAGGGAATATATACATATACATATATATATGTATATATATATACGCACACACATATATATACACACACATACACACATATATATATATATACAGACACATATATATATATTATATGTGTGTGTATCTATCTATATTGGAGCGTATATGGGCATATGAATACATATGTGAATGTGTGTATATATATTTACAGGTATACATAGATAGAGGACCAATTTAATAGGAAGGGATGATACTTAAAAGGTGTAATTAAGAGGTGAGAGAGGAATATAATGAGAGGAAATGAGGAGAGATAAATGGGGTAAACTATCTCATATAAAAGAGGCAAGGGAAAATGGATACAATGGAGGGGAAGAACAGGAAGGCAACAAGGAATGGGTCAACCTTATTTTCATTGAATTTGGCTCAGGGAGGGAATGACATACAAACTGAATAGGGTATCTCACCCTACAGGAGAGTAGGGGGGAAGGGGATGAGAAGTGGGATGATGGAAGGAAGGTCAGGCTGGGGGGGAGGGAAGTTGGAAGCATCCCCTTTTGAAAGGGGACAGGATCAAAGTAGAGAATAGAACAAGTGGGACGTGGGATAAGAGGGAGGGAAATATAGTCAGTCTTTTACAATATATCCATTATGGAGATGTTTTGCATAGCTACACATGTACAACCTATACTGAATTGCTTATGTTCCCAGTAAAGGTGGGTGACAAGGGAGGAAGGGAATGAATCTGGAATTCAAAGTTTTAAAATCAAATGTTTAAATACATACACACATGTATATATATATATATATATATATGTATATATAAATTTACATATATATATACTACTATTATCAATACTATTTTACATGTAATTGGGAAATAAGATATACAGGCACTGGGGCATAGAGATCCACCACGCCCTACTGGAAAAGTTCAAGGAGGTATGGGAGAAGATATGGGAGAGAGCAGATTGGAGGAGGGGATATCTTGTGGGACTGCTATTCTGGGGTGGTAGGTAGGGGAAAAACGGGTAGAAAATTTGTAACTCAAAATCTGGTGGAAATGAATGATGTAAATCAGAAGTTAATAAGACATTTGGAAAAAAATATCGTTGGACAGGACTAAAAAATGCCCAAACAACAAAACTGATTTGATTAATCATGCAAAATCCAGGCAGTCCTTGCCCTCAAAGACTTTCTATTCTTTTCATTAAAACATTTTATTCCAAACTTGCACATTTCCATATAAGAGGAATAGAACTGGAATTAATCTGAGACTACAAGTCTCTACTCCAAAGAAGTATACATTAACCTTAACATGTTAATCCCAAATCTGGTTTGTATGCATTAAGGAGTTTACATGCTAATAAAGGAGACAGCATATATATGGGGATTGGTGACAAGGGAAGTGACAAATATGGCAGGTGGAGCCATAGAGAAATTGACCAAGACTCCCCTTTCCAGAAAAAAATGGTAGAATTGATTTGATTAGGCAACCAGATATCATCCTGAGTAGGTTGCATGCTGGACTAGGATACAAGAAGACCTGAGCTTGACCTCTGCCTTAGGCTTAGGCATCTATTAGCTGTGTGACCCTGGGCAGATCACTTAACTTGTGTGCCTCAGTCCCCACATCAGTAAAATAGGGATAATAATGGAATTTACCTTTCAGGGTTGTTGTGGGGATCAAAGAGATAATGTACATAGAGAGCTTTAAAGTTCTATATAGAAGTTCTATATAATGCTACTGTTGCTACTATTACTGCAGCTATCACTTCTATTAGTACTGCTGCTGCTACTACTACAATTGCCACTATAGCTACTGATATTACTACTTCTTCTTCTACTACTACTATTACTACTACTACTACAGCTACTACTACTGCTACTACTACTACTACTGCTGCTGCTGCTGCTACTACTACTATTACTCCTCCTCCTCCCAGCACTATTTCTCTTTCTCCTCCTGATCCTCCAAATGGAAGTTGTAGGTTGAGAGATGGTGGCACCAACATGGTAGCAAGGCAGATATATCGCATGATGTTGCTAGGTGGCTGACTGACTGGCCTGTAAAGTATGGTTTGGTCTAGGGCTAGATAATTCAAAGGACCATAGGATCAGAGATACAAAAATGCAGAGCTGGAAAGCAACTTAGGGGTCATCCAATCTAACCTGGACATTTTACAGATAAGGGAATTGAGGCACAGTGAGATAAATTCACTTGCCCAATATCAAGTAGCTAGAAATGACAAAGCACTGATCTTCATTAACATTTTCTGATTTTGAATTCAACACTCTTTCCATGAGTAGGGTTTTCTACGTGAGTTTGTACTTATTAACAAGGATAGCACACCCCAAGTCAAGAAAGTTTCCAAACTCACTTGTTCGATTAACATCCTGATCCTCCCTAGAAATTTTTTCTGGAAGTTCAGTGATCCTAAAGGTGCAGTGATAGTATTGGATGTTATTTAAGCAGTTGAATGTTCAACTGTGAAATGAAGGGAACATTCTAGAGATCTCATGCTTATCAATTTTGGGCTGATGAAATCCTACCACATGGGAGGTAGGGCTAAATAAAGACTAGGTGACACCTAAAAATATATGCCAGGCATATCTTACTTTTATCTCCATGGTACTTTAATGGTTGGGTCCTAGAAAGAACATTACACGTAGGGATAAAATACCTGGGTGAGAGACCTGGTTAACCATTTTTCTTTCCATGTGACCTTGGGCACATCACTACTCCAAGCTTCACTTTCTTCATTCGTAAAGAAAATCTGGATAATGCATTAGGGATTAAAGGGCTTTAAAAACCACCCAGTCTTTAGAGGAATATTGGCTGCTATTACCAGTTGTCATTATAATGAAGAAAACAGAACAATGTCACTTTGTCATCTACTAAGTTTTGCAAAAGAATATCCATTCCTAGAATGGGTGTAGGTGTGAGTGTTGGTCCCAACAAGTATCTGGGAAGAGGAAATGATAGGAGGGAATTTCAACAATCCTTAGAGGTCTCAAGAATAGTACTTTTCTGGATGTTCTTTGGCCCATAAGTATTTCTAACCTCCTGTCTACCTTGTCTCCTTCCAACTACAACCTAGTCCATGGCTGATGGCCTTTTAGACTGGGCTTTCCTAACCTCATCTGAACATTCTAATCACTTACTTTGTGTATGCCACCCAAGCACTGGATCATTGTGTTTTGCCCAGCTTCGTGGACCTGACTTTATAAAGCCAGCACCCTAGAGGCTGTCACTGACTCTCAGGTGCTGTGTATGTATGTAATAAAGGCAGCAGCCTCCAAATTGACATTGGTGCTTGGGTCACCATCTTGTAATCCTAGGAATCCTGGGAAGGGACTTATCATTTATCTTGCACATCCCATCCCATTCCATTTTAATGATGATGATGATGATAATATGATCTAGCATTTATATAGCACTTTAAGGCTGCAAAGAATTTTAAAAATATGACCTCATTTTATCTTTACAGTAGTCTTGGGAGGCTGGGGCTGCTATCATCCTTATTTTATTGCTTTTTTTTTTGGAGGGCAATTGGGGTTGACTTGCCCAAGGTCACACGGCTAGTTTTGTGTTAAGTGTCTGAGGCCAGATTTGAACTCAGGTCCTCCTGAATCCAGGGCTGGTGCTCTATTCACTGTGCCACCTAGCTGCCCCCTATTATTCTTATTTTATAAATAAGAA
Organism: Gymnobelideus leadbeateri; assembly: GCA_011680675.1. NCBI lineage: Eukaryota > Metazoa > Chordata > Mammalia > Diprotodontia > Petauridae > Gymnobelideus > Gymnobelideus leadbeateri. Next base: position 681,444 of record WOXC01011749.1, on the reverse strand, counting down.
AACTGAGGCAAACATGATTAAGTGACTCACCCAGGATCATGCAGTCAGTATGAATCTGGATTTGAAATCAAGTCTTCCTGACTCCAGATTCAGGGTTCTATCAACCATGTCACACAGCACTGTGTGCCAGTCTTTTGTCTTAAGTACTGTGACTACCTCCTAATTGGACTGTAAGCTTCTAGACCCCCTTCTTTAATCTATCCTCTACAAGTTACCAAAATAATCTTGTTAGAAACCAAATCTGTGTTAACCCTCTCCTCCAGAAACTTCAGTGGTCTCCTATTGTCCCTAGGCTAAAATACACAGAGGTCCTCTCTGGGGCTGAACTGACAAGAATTCAAACTTTACTGTAGAGAGCACCACTCTGATGGGCTGGTCATATTGCTTTGAATGCCAAACATGTGTTTGCCTAAAAGATTATTTTACGGAGAACTCACACAGAATTCACATGGACGTCAGAAGTGGTATGAGGACACTCTCAAGGTCTCCCTCAGTAATTTTAGTATCAATCGTGAGAAATGGGAAATACTAGCAAAGGACCATCCAGCATAACATCAGGATTGCCCAGCTCTCATCAAAGAATGCACTATGCTCTATAAGCAAAGCAGAATCCAATAGCACAAAGGAAATGAGCAATCAAATCTAGAGCCATCTCCCTCCAGAATGTTCATATGGACTATGTGCCTGAGTCTTTGTCTGAGACTATGTGCAGTAGAGTCTTCTAAGCTCCTACTGCTCTGACTACACTGTAACTTGACCTAAACATCATGCTGCCCTTGATCCTCTTTGAATATGAAGGATGAACAACAGCAGAATAAAATACAAAAGCCTCCATCTGGCATTCAAAGCCTTCACAATATAGCTCCAGCAATCACAATATAGCTTCTGGCAATCTGTGCTTCAGGACAGTGGCTACATTTGCATTTTTCTGCCTTCCTCATTCTGTCTTGCTCTTCCATGCCTTGACTGCTCTCCCTCTTCACTCCCACCTCTTAGACTCCCTAACTTCCCCTAAAAGCTTCAGCTCATGATCTGCCATTTATAATCTTACTTATTTTTAGTGTTTTCTTCCTCCTCAGATTTCTTTGCAAATTATATCCCACCAGTAGGATGTGAGTTTCTTGGGGGCAGGGTCTGCTCTTTTTTTAATCAATTTTGTCTTTATATATTCGTAGGGCCAAGCACAGAGTAGTCACTTAGTAAATATGTCTTAAATTAGTGAAGATTGCCCAAAGCCACAGAAGTGATGAGTAACAGAGCTAGCACGTGGCCCCAGATCCTCTTTCTATTACGATCAAGAGTTTTTTCTTCTATACTATATATACTTAATGAGCCAGGCTTGGTTGATGGAGTTGAAAATTAATGCTTTCCTTTTCCATCTATTTGTGTTAGCTATTTCTATCTCTTTCTAAGCCCCCTTTCTAATCAAATAAAGAAACCCAAACCATAAATATTAAAGGAAACTACATTAATATAAGACATAAAAGCAGATATGATGAAATACTAGGCCAGGTAGGTGCTGGGCCTGCAGTCAGGAAGACTCATTTTCCCGAGTCCAAATCTAGTCTCAGACACTTAATAGCTATGTGACCCCGGGCAAGTCACTTCACCTGTTTGTGTCAGTTTCCTCATTTGTCAAATGAGCTGGAAAAGGAAGCCCCCAGGAAAACCTCAAATGGGATCAAGAATAAGTGGACATAACTGAAAACCAAATGACCAGAGAAGCACATTCTAAAACCTCACTCACTTATCAATCACTACATAATCTAGTTCAATCTTCATATAATAGGAAGAGAACACATTTTTTCTGACTCACTATAAACCCTCTTTAGTTCCCCTGTGACTTGCCCTCAGTTCTAGGATCTCTGCCCAGATTTGCCCTCCCTCTCTCCCCCTGAAGAGGAAAAGGGATATAAGGGTATGGAAGGGTAAGAGGTTCTGCCAGGGACCCACCCTGGCATCCAGTCTGGAAGGAATTCACCAGGCTCAAGCAAACTTGGAGTCGAAATTGTAAAGTTTATTGGTATGCTGTGCAAGGACAGCGGGCTAGATTCTTACCTGCAAACTTCCAGGGGTCACAGGCATAGTTTTATGGAGTCAAGACAGTAGATCAGGTGCCAATTATGCTAACTAGGTGAGTAAGGGTGGGATCAGGGAGGAGTTAAGGAGTGGTCAGTGCTTAAAGGACCATGCACTTTTAATATTAACTGCACAGGCGTATTGCCCATGATTCACTGGGAAATAGCCCAAGGGTGGGGCTACCTGGAGGTGTGGTTTTAGGTCTGACACCTTCACTAAAGTCAATCTTCAGTCATGGCTACTGAGGAGTGCCCAGTCTGCCACCCATCAATGTCAGGCTTGACAAGATAGATGTTGGGAACCAAGGCCATCAGAGACACAGTGTGGGTATAATTGGCTAAGGAGTTACCCTATAGATAGGATACTGAAGAATTTAAGGTGCACCTGGCCACTCTAACTAAGGGAGATAACATTTGCCTAAGCTAAAAATGTTTATAGTTAGTTTTGTGAAGGATTCATAAGTAGCTTATTGTTTCAAGCAGAGAAACAGTTCATGAGTTGTTGCTGGGCAGAGTGCTGGCAGGGGGAAGGGGCAGAGTTAATGCTTTGAGACTGGGGGGGGGGGAAGTGTGATTTTACAGACTGCTTTTACAAATTGATTTTACAGACATAGATCCCAAAGCACCCCACTTACAAACTGATGTTACAGATTGATATTACAAACTGATGTTACAAATATATATACATCCCAAGGACCCCATCACTCCCACCCATACATGATTCCCAACTCCCTTAAGTAAATCCATGACCTTGACTTTCCCTCTAGCTCATCTGCTTTCATCTTATTAATAAATCCCTCAGGATTTTGTACAGTTCAATCAGGGCTTTACATGGAATTCAAGTCTCTGCCCTTGGCTTTCTTTGCAGATGGAAGTAGAGGCTTGTCTAGGATTGTTTTCTATTCATCTTTAAAAAGGTCGTCTTCTCTGCACCTATGATTGGGTCCCTGAACTCTCAAGACTCCTGTATCTGTTTTCTGCCAAGGACAGAGTTAACAATAGCAACAACAACAAAAGATCACATATGCCTTCCCTTTTCTGTGTGACTTTCCTACTGACTGGCCATTTCCCAATCTGAAGGATGCCCTCCAGCCTTAGCCTCATAGCTTTTCATCCTTAGCTTTTTGAATTTTAGAAAGCTTTTTTTTTACATTCTTCCTAACATGTATATAATAACTCAATTTAGAAAGCCTTCTAGCCTGGTGGTCAAGAGACCCAGTTTCTATAGTAGTACTGAGGGTACCATGCAGTCAGGGCTGAAGAGATGACTTTTCTGAGCTAGCTCCAGCTGCATTTCTGATAAAGAACTTGTTCTGAAATGCTAAGGGGAGTATTTGAGAGCCCTAAATGTAGTACCCCAATGGCTATGATGCTCTAACAGTAATTTAAGGAGGAAAGAAAGGGAGGGGGCTGAGACCCAGGGGGAAAAAATCTAAAAATCCAATAAACATCCTGTTAATGTTTCCATCTGCCAAGTACCAAGAGCAAGTTTTCTTCTAGCCAGCCTCGAGTGAGTCTGCATTAACTTAATTTATGGCTTTAAAACTCTTGCCTCAGTTTCAAATAATGATTTCTCTCTTCTTCCTTTCATGATCTTTGGTCTAAGGAAATGGGAAAATCTACAGAGGAATGCAAGACTCTTGGGCTTCTTTCCAAGCTCGCTTTTATCACACTTGTCTTCCTAGTTGCTTTGCAGCAGGCAGCCCTTCTCAGGCGGGGGCTATTAGATCAGGGAAATAACACTGGCCTGGAGTCAAGTAGAAATTTAACCCATCTGGATTGCTTGAGTTGTTTCTTTAGGTTTTATTTTCAAAACACCCTTTGTTTACATCATTCAAGAATGCTGCTCTCAGATATTAATGGAGAATTCTCTTCTGTTCTATAATAAGAATACTTTGGATTTATGGAATTGCTTTTCTACTAGAAGAGGCTACAGAATCTTGTAATTTGAAGACTCATGTTCAACCCTCCCCTCCTTTGTATTTTTGTTTTCAGTTGTTTCAGACTCTTTGTAACTCCATTTTGGGGCAGAGATCCACTGTCCCCTACTGGAAAGTCGGAGGGGGGATGGGAGAAAATATAGGAGAGAGCAGATTGGGGGAGGGGATATTCAGTGGGATCGCTGTTTTGGGGTGGTGGGTAGAGGAAGAATAGGGAGAAAATTTGTAACTCAAAATCTTATGGAAATGAATGATGTAAACTAAAAATAAACTCCATTTTGGGGTTTAGCAAAGATACTAGATTTGCCATTTCCTCCTTCAGCGCATTTCAAAGATGACGCTGAAGCGAACAGGGTTATATGACTTGTCCAGGGTCTCATAACCTCGCTTTCCTTATTTGCAAAATGGCTCCGTATTTCCACAACCTAGCTCATTAGAATTATTGTAAATACAGTGTTTAATAAATCTTAAAGTGCCATACAAATATAAGCTTGCATTATTTACCCTTAATTATTATCAATAATAGTAATAACAGCGATTAGTCTAGATTTGTTATTTCTTTAGTAATAAGAGACTCCTAGAAAGGAAGTGAACACCTCTAAAATAGAACTACAGTTATTTTTTCAGGCTTTGAGAGCTACCTAGAGCACTGTGACATGCCCAGGGTCATACAGTCAATACAGATCAGAAGTGGGACTTGAAATCTCACCTTCCTGATGTGGAGGCTAACTCTCTATTCACTTCACAACATGGCTCCCCCACCACTGCCTCCTCTTCCTCCTCAAAAGCATCATTAAGAGGACAGGATGTTTCTACAGAGTTTACTCTCTGATGCTCCCAATGTCTTCTCAGTCAGGGCAAAGATAAGCTCCCATATATCCCAAGGTTAGAATCTTTTAGTGATCTAAATGTCCTTATGAGTTGGGACTCCAAAGAAGCCATTCCAACCTCCAGGCCATTACTCATTTTCTAGGGTTAAAGTCCTAGATATAGAGTCATAATGTTTGAATTGGAGGGAGGGTGAGGGGCTGGAGTAAAGCACCATCTTTGACCATCTCTTGATCCTTCCAGCTAACAATAATCTTTCCCTCTGAATCACATACACATTAAATGAGGTATCTCACCCTACAGGAGAGTAGTGGGGAAGGGGATGAGAGGGGTGATGATGGAAGGGAGGGCAGGCTGGGGGGGAGGGAAGTTGGAAGCACCCACTTTTGAAAAGGGACAGGGTCAAAGTAGAGAATAGAACAAGTCGGGGGTGGGATAGGATGGAAGGAAATATAGTCAGTCTTTCACAATATATCCGCTATGGAGATGTTTTGCATAGCTACACATGTACAACCTATATTGAATTGCTTATCTTCCCAATAAGGGTGGATGACAAGGGAGGAAGGGAATGAATCTGGAATTCAAAGTTTTAAAATCAAATGCTTAAAAAATACACACACACACACACACATACACACACACACATATATTATTATTATTATTTTACATGCAACTGGGAAATAAGATATACAGGCACTGGGGCAGAGATCCACTGTCCCCTACTGGAAAGTCGGAGGGGGGATGGGGGAAAATATAGGAGAGAGCAGATTGGGGGAGGGGATATTCAGTTGGATCGCTGTTTTGGGGTGGTGGGCAGAGGAAGAATGGGGAGAAAATTTGTAACTCAAAATCTTGTGGAAATGAATGATGTAAACTAAAAATAAACATAAAATTTAATTAAAAAAATAATCTTTCCCTCCATAGACCCAATGGAGCATGTAGCACACCTTTCTCTCTGGAATTTGATATATGTGACTTTTCCATAATAGTTCTTTATCCATGTGTTATCTCCCACATAAAAGGTAAGAGGTTTATGTATCTGATCTCAATGTCTTTGTGCCTCAGTCCCCTGACCTGTAAAATCAGGAGTTTGGGAACATACTCTCTGAGCTTCCTTCCTGCCCTAAATCTATGATCCTATCATCCTAAGAAGTCAGGCAATTTTGGTGTTTTCAAATATTTTCATTGTACCTAGACATTAAAAAAAAAGTTTTGAGAGTTTAACTTTGTGTTCTAAAACTTTTTGCACTTGAAGATTTAGACTTTAGTTTATCTGGTCAAACCACATTTACAGAACAGTTAACTCCCAGATGATGATGGATAAATCAGGCAGCATAATACTTCAGGTGGGGAAACTGAGGAAAAGCAATGATAATATCATCCTTGTTTCTCTCTGTAACCTCAGGAATACTAAAGCTTGCACTAAAGCCTTGGTCTCCTAGTTTCCAAAGCAACATATTTTTTTTTCCCTGCCACATGAGGCTGTGTCTATAGATACAACTATGACTGATTTCAAGATTCTAGGAGAGTCATTGACACTGATAAACGAGGTGACAAGTGATTCTCCTGAGCTGAATTAGGCATAATCAAAATTCCTGTGGCATTTGCTCATGTTGCCATGTAACCTGGCCAGCCACAGCATCACAGAGGAGTTCCAAGCACATGTGCTCATCTTCTGAAAAGGAAGACAAGTCTCCTAATTTATCTCAATGCCTCAAATAGCTCCCCAATCCAGGCCATCCTCCACACTGAGGCCAAAGTGATTCTTCTTAAGAATGAATTCAATTACTGTTCCATTTGAATGACCCTGATGACTTTCTGTTGCTTCTAGGATCAAACAATGAATGACTTTGGATTTTAAAGCCCTATTCCACCTGGCTCCAATCCAGACTAACTAATATTTTCTCTGTTTCTCATCCATGACAAGACATTTTCCATCTCCATGATTGGCTATACTCTACAACTGGGCAGCTTGGTGGCACAGTGGATAAAGTGCCGGGCTTAGAGTCATGGAAGACATGAGTTCAAATCGGATCACAGGCATTTATTAGCTGTGTGATCCCAACCAACCAACTTAGCCCTGTTTGCCTCAATTTCCTCATCTGTAAAATGTTCTGAAGAAGGAAATGAAAAATTGCTTTAGTATCTTTGCCAAGAAAACTCCAAATGAGGTCAAAAGAGTCAGAAACTACTGAAACAACTGAAAAACATTTAAAGTGGATGCCCATTTCCTTTCCCCTCATTCTCTTATCTCTATGGGCTGACTTCCTGTCTTATTGAATTGAAACTGCTCCCTCCAAAGTTATCAGCCATTTCTTAATGGCTAAATCTAATGGGCTCAATTTGCATTCTTCTTAATCTTTCTGAAGCCTTTGACCTTGCCCATCATATTCTTCTCCTTGACACTCTCTTTTCTCTAGGTTTTCATGATGATACTATCTGTCTGTCTCTGTCTCTCTCTCCTAGCTTTTCCTACCTTCTGGACTGTTCCTTCTCAGTCTCCATACCTGGATAGCCACTCAAGTCATGTTCACTGATGGTGGGTGACCCTCGATGGCCTGTCTCAGATGTTTTTCTCTTCTCCCTCTGCATGATTTCTATATGTGATCTCATCAACTCCTATGAATTCACCAACAATCTCCATGCTGAGGATTCTCACATCTCTTTAGTCACAACTAATCTTTAGCCTAACCTCCAGATTTCCATCTCAGTTGCCTCTTAGGCATTTCAACTTTGATATCTCATATAACCTTTAAGCTCAACATGTTGGAAACTGAGCTCATTATTTTTCTCTTTGCCTCTTACTTCTATCAGGGTAGAAGATTCTACCATTCCCCCATATCAGGCTTTCAAACTAGGTGTCGTCCCCCAATCCTCATTCTAATTCAAAATCTCATATATGACTTGTTGCCAAATCTTGTTGATTTGACCTTCATGACACCTCATGTTCTCCTCTGACACTGCCCCCACCCTGGTGCTGGTTCTCCTATCTTATAGTGGGTTATTACAATAGCCTTCTGACTGGTTTTCCTACCTCAAATTTCTCCCCACTCCAGTCTATCTATCATCTACTCAGCTATCAAACTGATTTTTCTAATGTTCAAGTCTGACCATGTCAATCCCCACTCAATAAACGTCAATGGTTCTCTATCACCTTCAGGATCAACCATGGCTCTGTTTGCCTTCATAGGCTTTTATAATCTAGCTCGAGCCTACCTTTTTAGTCTCCTCATATGTTACTCTGTGATCCAGTGACACTGGCTTCCTGACTATTCTTTGAATGAGATGCTACATCTTCTAACTCCAGAAATATTCCCCATGACTGGAATTCTCTTCTTTATCTTGACTTTCCGACTTCTGTAGCGTCCTTTAAGTCCAAACTAAAATCCTACTTCCTGTAAGAATTCCTTATCTAGGGGGCAGCTAGGTGGCACAGTGAACAGAGCACCCACCCTGTAGTCAGGAGGACCTGAGTTCAAATCCGATCTCAGACACTTAACATACAACTAGCTGTGTGATCTTGGGCAAGTCACTTACCCCCAATTGCCCTAACTTCTCCCCTCAAAAAAGCAAAAAGAAAAATCTAAAAAAAAAAAAGAATCCCTTCTTAATCTCCTTTCATGATGCTGTTTTCCTTCTATGGAATATCTCTAATTTGTCTGGTATGTATCTTGCATGTATGTAGTGGTTTGCTTGTTGTGTACCCCATTAGACCATGAATTCCTTGAGAGCAGGAGCCATCTTGTACTTTTCTAGTATGCCCAGCACTGATTCTGTCTCCAATACTTAATAAATGCTCGTTGACTTAACTTGATTTGGCTCCTCAGTGCCCAGGGCTCAAAAAATCTCTAGTTACAATTCTGCTGCGGGCTCCAGCTTCCCACTACTGCAGATGGCTAAGAGTAGTTGGCCAAACTCTCACAAATATGAACACCAAACATTCTCTCCCCTTTCTGCATTAATGCTCCAAATACCTTCTGGTCCTTAACTCACCACATGTCCCCAGAGCATATTATGCAGGGTGAGTGAAGGCAAAGCGGAGCTAGCCAGCTCATTTCTTCATACAACTAGCTGACTGAATGCCTCCTTCAAACAGAGTCCTCTCTCAAGGACAACACACCTATAATACTCGCCTAATGGCATGATGTTAAATCAGCTACAATAACTATGAAAAGGCTCTTTCCCTTTTAATAGCTCTAACAGCCACTCTAATGCATTCTAAATTAATGGGGTGACTCTCAAATTTGTAGAACACCTCTGGCAAGCACCCCAAAGGGGTGGAGACAAAGATGTGCATGGACCATGAAGCTTCAAATGAATAATAATTCATGTTTACAGACTGCCTTATAGTTTATAAAATGTCCACCCCATTTTCAGATCTTCTCTCACTGGGTGCTTTCAGCAGCCTTGTGAAACAGGTAGTATAATCATTAACATGCCTGTTTTACACATAAAGGATATGAGATTCAGAGAGCTCAATGCCTCATGCCACTAATATGTAAGAGAAAGAATTTGAGCCCAGGTACTACAATACAACACAATGCAAAGTGTGACACTACCACTCTGCCATGTTGCCTCTCATCAGTAGACTATCTGGGACTCCAAATCCAATGTGCTTCTTGCATTATATCACTTGAGTCTGAGTTTCGGTTCTGTTTATTTCATAGGCAGGAAAGCTTGTACAGTTCACATCATCTCTTTGGGCTTCAGTTCCTTCCTTTGTAAAACAAGGGATTTGGATTGCCTCTCCATTGCCCCTCCAGATCTAAATCTCTGATACTATCATCCTCTCCAGGTTTGAGTTTCCTCACAAGTAAAAAGAAAGGTTTGGCCCAAATGGCCACCATGATTCCTCCACTTTCTGAATTTAGGACCTTATCATTGCTTACACCAAGCCCAATTCTCTTCCCATTGGACTTGGTCACCTCTCTATAAAGCAGTTGTATAGGTGAAAAGAATGCTCAGCCAGGATCATGAGATCATAAGATTTAGAACTAGCATGGGCTTTGGAGATCATCTATTCTAAGTCCTCCCACACCACCTGGTAGATGATAATTTGATTTTGATCCCAGGTCTTCTTGTTATAAATTGAGAGGGTTTTTTCTATTATATGGTGCTGCTACAGCCCTAAGGTTCACCTTTTATATTCCTTACTTTACTGAACCATTGACCTAGAATATAATCCCAGACTACCAAATTAATATTATAATCCTAAAGAAGTTATTTAATTTGTCTCCAAGGCTTCTCTGCTACAAAAATGGGATCACATGGGACTTGCTTACCTTTCAAGATAGCAAATGCAATTGTAATTGGGAGTCTCTTTTGAATACTATGGACAAAAGGCATGATATAGAATCAAGACAGGGATAACTAGGTGGTATAATTGATAGGGTATTGGACTTGAGTTCAGGAAAACTGAAATCCAAATCCTGCTTCAGACATACATAGGAAAGAATACGTGGAAATCTCTTATGCAAAAAGAGTGAACTTCAGTACAATTTGGTATAGTCTTGCAAGAGGCCACTAATAAAAAGGGGGTCTTCAGATTTCCTTCCCCCTCTGTTCCTTTCAGTTGATTAGAGGGTTAATAGTAACTCATAATAACTTAGTCTTTTACACTTAGTCCTTTCTTCCCAAAATTCTGGGGGGCAGGCAGTTGCCCTAGTTTCATAAAGGCAGAAACTCAACAGGGTGGGAGAGGGGAGGAAGTGATGTTAATGGTACATTATCATGTAGGTTGGAAGTATTAGATCTAGGATACAGAGTGATTCCAAGTTTCTCTGTCTTTCAGAAATGGGGTGGGATGAGACCTAATGGGAAAGAAGAGGAAGAGAAAGAGGAAAGGAGTAAAGTGTAGGGGCAAATAAGATAGAAAGAGTCTGAAAGGGGAGAGGGACAAGACAGAGAAGAGAAAGGAAAAAGTATGAGGGTTTAAGGGGAAATGGGGAAAAAGGAAACCAAAGAAGGAAAAGAAAGGGGAGAGAGCAAAGGAAGAAGGAAAAAAGAAGAGAAGGAGCAGAGGAAGAAGAATGAGAAGCTGGACAAAAAATAGGGGAAAAGGGGGGGCACATATCTATTGCCACAGTTAAACTGCAGGACTGCAGTCTGGAATTCTCCTGGCAAAGATTTTAATGTCAGGATGGTGTGAGTATACACCAGGTGAGTCACGGTGGGTAAGAGGCTGTTGTCATAGACTTCAAATGGAAAAGGTCACCAGTTTAGTAAAAGTGGCAGGCGGAAACTTAACTGTGATGACATTTGTCCCCTTGGCAGGCCTTTATGCTGCCAAGAGAAATGAATAGGTTGGTGAGTTTCTGGCTGTAAATGGATATGCCTGAGTCACCTTTAGAAGCTCTGAGTGAAGAAAACTGGCCATCCTGTTGGCAGAATAGAAGGATGGATAAGAAAGACATTTCCCTTGAGATATAAACTTTGCAAATATTTAGTTTAAAGTGACCAAAACACACTTTCAGACCACTACCTCTCTTGTTTCAACTTTCAATTCATACCATACAATACAAAGACTTCTACTCTTTCCCATTACTCTTTCCCATACCACTTCTCTTTCCCATTTCCCATTACATTCTCTTTCCCATTACTTCTCTTTCCCATTCCCATTCAATGATCCTGTCATTTTAGGGTAAAAATTTTAGGATACATTTATGAAGATACAAGCTATGGGCACAACGGAAACTGCAGCCATAATAAAAATTCATAAAAAAATAAAATTACTACTACTACTACTATTACCACTACCCCTACTACTACTAGTACCCCTGAGTCCTGATAAATAAACAAGTCCTACATATTTCCCTTAACTAAGACTGCTTCACAAGTTCCTCTACCTTATTTAGGCTGAACTGTCCTGGCCTCTTTATTTAGGGACCTTTACACTTCTGATCTTCACCTTTAACTCCTGGTCCTGGCTGAATTCTTCTAGACACTCTAGAAATAAATACTTAGAGATGAACAACATTATTAAAATGTGCATATCCCAAATTTGAACAGGAAGAATGCATAGTTGCATTCTCTTTTGCTATTTTTGTGCTTATCTTGAATTAATTTTTTTTTCATTTTTGTCCTATACTTTCCACTCCAAAGATCATCCACCTTGAAGTAAAGTATGTTTGGTTAATTCTCCCTTTTTTCTTTGTCCATTGTCATTGCTTCATCCACCCTGAGCAGATGCCCTATTCCTTCTTTGATTTTCCTTCCCCACCTCCAGATACCTAACTTCCCTTTTTAATGATTCTTAGCATTCCAAATGTTTCCTTCTGATTTTTATCAGTCCCTACACTACAAAAGAACTGGTTTCTACTTTGTATCTTCCCATTCTTTCATCTTCTGTATATCATTTAAAGACTGAAATCCCATGGTGAGATCCCTGTGTGTCCATATCATTCTCTTTAACAATTCCTGCTTTTCTTACTAAGGGTTGGATTTGCTCATACTCACTAAATTCCTTCATAACAAAAGCACAAAATAATCCAAGATGTCTTATAAACTTATAAACTACTTTCTAATGGACTAAAAATGTTTTCCACCTCACCATCAGAATTTCTGATGAATGAAATCAATTATATGCCTTTCCCAGAGGAAGTAAGAAACACTAGAGGGGTAGTATAATGCAATGGACAGAACTCAGCATTTGAAAACTGAAAGATCCAGGTTCAAATCCCACTTCTGATTACTGTGTGTCCCTGTACATCTCACTTAACTCTCTCACTTAGTTTTCTCATTGGACATTTGGTTAGGGTTAGGGTTATTAGCAGGGTTTCTCTGAGGATCAAATCAGATAACATATTAAAATTCTTTGTACAAGCTTTCTATAATGAGAGGTCTCTCCATATCTCTATTGCTTCGCCTAGCATCACTATCATCACTTATTCATAACTAGTTTCGAGAGTGGTAAAGAACCTGAATTGATGGCTAAGAGACCGAGGTTGAGCCTAGACCACTGGAGGCAGCTAGGAGACTAAGAGGCAGGTAGGTGGTTCAGTGGATAGAGCACTGGCCTCAGACATTTACTAGCTGTGTGACCCTGGACAAATCTTTTAATCCTGTTTACCTCAGTTTATTCATCTGTAAAATGAGCTGGAGAAGGAAATAGCAAATTAGTTTTCTGCTTTATGAAAAATGGAGATTGGTCTAGATGACTTACAGGGTCCACATCTAAAATTGTAGCATTTTACAGCTAAGAGCTTTGGTTGTATAACATATGGATATTTTATGATTCTGTGGCAAACAATGACCTTTAGTTGTTTGATTTTGCTGTTCAGTCATCTCCGTCGCATTCAATTCTCTGTGACCCCGTTTGGGATTTTCTTGGCAGAGATATTGGAGTAGTTTGCCATTTCCTTCTTGAGTTCATTTTATAGATGAGCAACTGAGGCAAACAGGGTTAAGTGACTTGCCCAAGGTCATGTTGTACTAAAACGTTGTGCCAAGATGTCCCACTCCAGCAGAGTTGGGGTATATCACCTCTATCCAACCATATACTTACAGGTCTTTTTTATTTTGGGGGGGAAAAGGTGCCTTTGGGGCTTGGAACCATGCTAACAGCAAGCTCAGCATCTCAGCATCACAAAGAATCTGGCTTGCTCATAGCCACTAAATTCCTGCATAATGAAAGCACAAAATAATACAAGATGTCTTATAAAGTCATTTTGTTTTGGAACTATCTTATACTTGATCTTTTCCATTTCAATTAACTTCCTGTTCAAGTGTCAGAGCATGAAAGACATCTTGGAAAGGGTAGAGCCTGGATTTGTTGGCTTTTTGTTTTTTATAAATGGAACCTTTCAGACCCTAAGGGATTCTAATTCTATGCTCTTTATACAATTTCTGACCTACAGGGACCCAAGGACTCTAGGTGCAGTCTCTTATTTATGAATCATTTCAAAGAATCTGTTCACTGGAGGGGACAGCTATGAGCAAGGGAAATTCATTCTGCTATCCAGATGCCACAGGCTAATTTTAGGGAAACCAGTTCAGAAAAGAATGGGGAGCAAAGGCCACCACCAAACCAGGTGCTCTGAATGGAGGCCAGGAGATTGAGGCTCAAGCTTTTCTGAACCTTTTCCTGTCCAAATATGTTCCCCATTCAACGTTTTAGCCATAGTGGACTAATCATTTTTAACACAAGCCAATACTTTTCCCCAATTTTTATCCACTTTGAATATTCTTCTGTATCATGGGTTCTTTCCCCCTTTTTGTGCTGTGAGTAACCTGGCAGTCTGGTGAAGACTAGGATCCCTCTGGCAAAATGACGCTTTTAAATAAATTAAATCAAATATATAAAGATAGCCAATTATATGGAAATGCAATTACCAAAATAATCATCAAGGGAGATGACATAGTGAAGGAGGAGAAGTGAGTCAGGGTAGAATGTTGGGAGGAGAAGAAGATACCAAAAATAGTTTTAATGAAAACTAGTAAGAAAGAAAACCTTCCTGTCTCTAAAAATTCAGATCAAAGACCACGTCTTCTGGGGTCTGCCATGATTTTCAAGTTGGAAGTCACCACCCCATCCTCTGAACTCCCGGAGCACCATGAGAAAAGCCATCTCTGGGACTTTTCACATTCTACATGAAGCTCTGACATCAATTTTACTGGATGATCCACACATGATGAGGGCGATGATCATGCTGTATTCAGTGTCAGCAGTCATGGAAATAGCAATGGCCTTTGACTTAACAGACCTCAAGTCTGGTTTCTAATCTTTAAAATGAGGGGATGAGTGGGGCGGCTAGGTGGCGCAGTGAGTAGAGCGTCGCGTCGGCCCTGGAGTGAGAAGGACCTGAGCTCAGATCCGGCCTCAGACACTTATCGCACACACAAACCAAAAAACCTAGCTGTGTGACCTTGGGCAAGTTACTTAACCCCAATTGCCCTCCAGAAACAATGAGGGGATGAGGGGGTGGCTAGTTGGCACAATGAATAGAGCACCAGCCCTGGAGTCAGGAGGACCTGAGTTCAAATCTGGCTTCAGACACTTAACACAAAAACTAGTTGTGTGACCTTGGGCAAGTCACTTAACCCCAATTGCCCTCCAAAAAGCAAAAAAAAAAAAAAATGAGGAGACTAGTCAGTCAATAAACACCTACTAATGTGCTTGAAGCTGTGCTAAGCACTGGACTAGATTGCTTCTGGTTCTAGATCAACGATCATGAGTCCTTATTTTCAATGGAGCCAGTGAGTCTTATGTTACCCTACTTTGGCCACTTTGCAAACCTTAAAGTTCTCTATAAATGTGTCACTTTTACTGTTCATTTTGGTGTGACCCTCAGCGGCAAGTATAGTACCTTGTATGAAAGGAGAACCTTAATAAATGCTTATTAAAAGATTACAGCAGGAGTAGACAGAGGAGGAAGGGATAATTGATGATGTTGTTGTGATTCTGTAGTTGGCCATTTAAAAATAAATAATATAAATGGGTTTTTATAATAGTTTTATTATAATTGCTGTTTTATTGTTTTTGAAAGTGAAGATGATCATCAATATCATATAAAAATAAAAGCTCCCTAAGTCAGTAACACTCATCATTTAGTTGTTTTTTTTTGTTTGTTTGTTTGTTTTGGTTTTTTTAGTTCAAGATGCTGAAATAGTAAGACCTAAAACAACCTTTGATTGGATTGTTGACATCACATAATGATTCCACAAAAGCTGTCGACCCACTGTGGTGACACTTATGACCATCATAAGACTATGCCAAGGGTGGGGAACCTGTATCCTCGAGGCCACATGGAACCCTCTAGGTCCTCAAGTGCAGTCCTTTGACTGAATCCAAACTTCACAGAACAAATTCAGTCAAAGGATTCAGTCAAAGGGTTGTACTTGAGGACCTAAAAGGCCACATGTAGTCTCAAGACTGCAGGCTCCCCGTCCTTGGACTATACCAATCAGATACAATTGGTGTCATTTGCAAAACCTGGCAGCCCATTTACCAGACACTTGTGACCTCTCCCCAGGCAGAGCTAAGATGTAAAGATCAAGTTTCCTTCCAATTTTCTCCAGGTGGGTCACCAAGTCATCACTGATAGCCACCTAATGAGGAAGAGGATAGAATTTCAGATCAACAAGTTTCTTAGATGAAGTGGAGCACATAGCTCTGAAATAGTGGGTGGGGAAAGTGAGTCAAGTGAAATGAAGAGAAAGAGGGAAGGGTTGGCCATTTCTTTGTTGCTATGTTGAGAACTCTAGTTTTAGGTCAGTTATTACTGTTTGCCAGCACTATTATACTGCATTCCTTTTTCTTTATCCCCTTAAGATAATCCTTATAAGGGAAAAGACATTTCAAGATAAATGGGATGGAGGTGGAGGTTCACTGACAGAGGAGCCAACCAAGATTCACAAAAGTCTATTATTCTCTGCACCATTTAATGCAAATTTTCTTTCCTGCCCATGAAAACAATCTGGGGCTCCTAGGCATATACAAGCTAGCTTGTGATTCTAGTTCCTTCAATTGAGCTTCATTTGACTTGATCCCCATTTCCTTCACCATCCTGGTTACCCTTGTATGGTTCCTCTTCAAGTTGTCAATAGTCTTCAAAAATCATGGTGTCCAGAATTAAACATGATATTCATGATGTGGTCTAGCTGAGGCAAAAACTAGATGGGTACAAGTAGATTATTGCTTTCTTTCTTAGCAGAACAACTTGATAGCCAGAACAGTTGTATCATCCTTGAACTTATTAACAGAATCATAATGTTTCTATCCTACACAAAGGATAAACAAAACTATAATACATATCAAAGAAGGTAATAATCCAATTGTACTAATCTAGTATTTGCCCTGATCCGAATACCTCACGAATATTATGTCTAATTCTAGATGTCACATTTTTTAAAGGATATTGACAATCTGGGGAGGATCCATACAAGGGTAACCAGGATGGTGCAGGAAACGGACATTAAGCAATTTATGCTTTGGTTTGGTTGGAGGAACTGGAAATGGTTAGCTTGGAGAAGAGAAGAATTAAGGGCCATTACTGTTGTCTTAGAGTATTTGAAAATCTAATACATGAAAGAAGAGTTCTGACTTCTTCATACTGGTTTAAGAAGGCAGAAGTAGGAATAATGAGTTGGGAGTTCCAAAGGGGCTATTTTAGCCCCTATGTAAAGAAAAACTACCTAATAATTCAAGCTAACCCAAAGTGAAGTGGCCTCCCTTGGGAAGCAGTAGTTTCCTACTCAATAGGGGTGTACAAATGAGAAGACTTATATAGGTAGTGATGGAACAAACAGGTCTATAAGATGCCTTCCAGTTCTAAAATTCTGAGGTTTTCTTTAAATGGTAAAAATTCTAATAAAAATCAAACAGGGAAATTAAAAAAAATATATATTAAAGTTAAGCACCTCTTGACCTGTTCATAAAGAGGAAGAAAAAGACAGAGTAGAAAAGAAAGGGAGACTTTTAGTGTTGTTGAAAGGGTTAAAGGTTAAAAGCAAATAGGTGAAGTGATAACAGAAGATGAAATTTTCATTAAGTAGCCATGTTGATGTTAACAGGAGGGAAGGTAGAATAGGGACAATCTTTGCCTTGTGCTAGAACACAGTTTCCATAATGAATTCTGTACACCATCTCTTCCAACCCTGCAATATTTCATTCATTGATTTTATTGTCAAATGAAAAGGCCCTCGTTCCAAGTGGCATTTAGTGAGACAGATGGGGAGTGACCCAGACTTCATTACTTGCAGTTTGCTCTCTGGATAATTTCAACATTACATGGGCAAAAAGTAGCAGGATGAGAATGGTCCATTGGTTCTAACATCTGGATAGACTCATTGGTTTGATTCCCAGAAATGGAAGGTCTCTCTATAATTCTATTGAACAGTGGCAATCTGGAAGGCCTCCAATATATCCCTAGATCTCACTGAAGGGTATTTCAGAAATCTTTCTTTTTGGGAGAGTGACTGTATTTGTTGGAGGGCATCAAAATTGGAGGCCATTCAAAGGCTATGATAGAAACATCTAATCACAGAATGTGAAACTTGAGAGATAAATCTGTGGCCCTTTCTTCTCATCAACACCTCCAAAAGAATCCCCAAATGTTAACATTCCTAATGAATGGTCATTAAGGCTTTGTTCCATAAAAGGAAAATTCTACCAGTTTATGAAGCAGCCCAACTCACTTTTGGATACCTCATGGTCAGGAAGTTTTTCCTAGCATGGATCCTAAATTTACTTATTTGCAACTCCCATTAATTGTTCCTTGTTCTGCTCTTAGGGGTCAAATAGAAGAAAACTAATCCTGTTTCCAAATGATGGATCTCCTAGCATTTGATGAAAACCATCACATCTTTCCCAAGTACTCACTTGTTCAGGATAAGGAGCCCCAATTCCATAAAGCAGAGGAGTCAAATTCAAACAGAAATGGGCACCACAAAATTATACCTAAAGATCCCTGTGGACCACACACTGACTTAGAAAACCACATATTAATATTACATAGATTTTATTGCATTTTATTTATTTTGTTAAATATTTGCCAATTGTATTTTAGTATCATTTCAGCTGCACTCTCGAGTGTTGTGGACTGCACGTGGCTCAAGGACTCTATGTTTGACACCTTTCCCTTAAACCATTTATAATATAATATGATTCATGACCCATAATATTCTCCGGCTTATTCATGTACTTCCTAAAATGTAGTGCCAGAGACTAAATACAGTATATTCCACAGTATGGTGATGTTTGTAGTAAGGAGACATCATGAAGTTTACAATCAACACTACCCAACAAAAGCTGTTTATGAGCTGAGCAAAGCAAAAATAAATCTTCATCCTTAGGTGGAGGACCTTTGTCTTGAGCACCCAGTTTCCTTCTTTTATATTCTGTCTCTTGAAAAACTCATCTACTCTTATCTGCTCCTATCCCCTCCTTCCAACAACTGTCCAACAGACACTGCTTGTTATCTGAGACAAAGTGCCTCCTCCCCAGGCTCCTTCTGGATGCTTCCACATAGCTATTTCTAAAAATTAATCTTTTCCAAACCCACCTCATCATTTCTCCCTGCCCTCTGCCCCAATTCCCAAACCATCTTTTATTTCCAATACCCGTATTATAGGCACAGACTTCATCATCTCATGCTCAGGTAATAGTTTCCTTACTAGTTTTGCCCTCAATGTCTCTTCTCTACTCTATTCTTCATGTCTGTCAGACTAGTTTCCCTAAAGCACCATCTTCAATGAGACTACTTGCTTTACTGTCCTCCTCACATCCAATTCCTTTAAAGGCCCACTCTAGAACATCTTCCCAAAGCTTTCCATCCTTTAAGGCCAAGGCCAAGGGTTGACTCTTCTATACACTCTTCCTCAACTAACCCAGCTCACATTTCTTTCTCACATCTTGGAACTCCAGCAGTACCGACAGTTTGCACCACACAATCCAGTCCTTAATTTCACACTATTGTGTTGTTCTGATTATATGTTGTGTGCATCTTCTCTCCCTAAGTAGGGGAGGACGTAAAAGTCTGATTCTTCCTTTGGAATACCCACAGTGTCTAACCATGGTGGATACCTAGAGGACTGAATACATTCTTACCAATTCACCAGTTTAGATTATTATGGCAGACAAATAGCATCAGTTGGAGTCAGAAAAGACCTTGGTCTGAAGAAGCTGTGCCACCCTACTACTTACCTTACAGAATTATTGGGAGAATAAGGATGAAATGGATATAGGAGAGATTGGAAAACTCTAAGACCTCACAGACATGTCATCTACTCTTACACCAAATGGGACCAGACCAAGGTTCTACTCCTACCTATGACACTCACTTCTTTAACTTGGTGTGATGTTAATGGAATAGGAAGATCTTCTCTGTCTATTAATAGGCCTTTTGACCACATGTGTCCCCTTTTCCCTTGGAACAGGAGCCATGTTCCCAGGTCTAAAGGTACACAGGTATTTCAATCACAGATGTCTCGCTGCTTTCAAAGCTGTGATACATCCTGGGTCACACAGAGCCCACTGGGGGGAGAACTTGCCTAAGGAGGAGCTTACTTAGGGGGAGGCTTGCTTGTAGGAAGGCTTTCACATCTTTTGGTAATAAGTTAATTAAGCATAGAGTCACAAGGGTTGTAGTGTCTTCTGGCTCTGAGCCTAATAGTTGCAAACTATATATACTGGGAGGTTGATATTTTACTTTGGGGGCTCACTCATGAGAAGGACCTTTTGATTCTCTGGATGGCACCGAGGAGCCATTTGTTAAAAGCCCCTTCCCCCCACTACTCAGATGTTGGTGCTCTCCCAGTCCAGTCTGATGGTGCATGTAGGTGGTTGTATTATTCTGTTTAAACAATTGGAGCCCTATCTATTAGATTTTTTTTTTGGATACTCACTTCTTTCTACTTATCTGTACTTATTTATTAATTAAAGAAGATTGTTAACCCCTTTAAAGCTGTCTTTCCTTTAGAAAAGCAGATCAAAGAACATGTGCTATCAGGCCAGCCTGGGTATGCTAGGGTACTTGCTAATAAACACGTGGGGGAGGGCAGAATTAATGTGATCTTCCTAGGCCTCAGGGTCTTCATTTGTAAAATGAGGGATTAGACAAGATTACCTCTGGGGTATCCATATCTCTAGAGTGATGGTCTTTGATCTCTAGGAGCACTTCAGCTCCAGACTGACCAATCAGAAGACCACAGAGTTAGAAGCAGAAGGGACCTCAGAGGTCATCAGGTCATCATTTGATGGATGAGATATCTGATGACACAGAAGTTAAATATTTTGCCCAGGGTCATACAGCTAGTAAGTACTTGAGGCAGGATTCAAACTCAGGTTTTCTTTTTTTTTTGGACGGAAATTGGGGTTAAGTAACTTGCCCAAGGTCACAGGGCTAGGTTTTTGTTTGTGTGTGCATTAAGTGTCTGAGGTCAGATCCAAACTCAGGTCCTTCTGACTCCAGGGCCGATGCTCTACTCACTGCACCACCTAGCCGCCCCCAAACTCAGGTCTTCTTGACCCCAAGTTCAGTGCTTTATCCATGATGCCTCTTAGAAGTCAGTAGAAAGTACATAGCAGAGAACAAAAGAAAACTCACAAGGAAGAAAAGAAAATATGGACAGCTCTCAATACGCTTATCACACAGGCTTTCTTGACATGGAAATTTATTGCTATATATTTTGAATCCTCTCATGTTCTGCTATGTACATGGCATGCTTTTTTCTTTTCTTATTTTGTATTTGTTTTTAAAGCATAATGATGATGATGACAATAATAAAGGGAATTAAAAAAATAAAAAAGAAGTCAGGAGGAATGATGCCTTTGTTTTCTTCTATACTCTAGTTGCCAGTGTATAAATACTTAAAAAAAATTATGAAGGGGCAGCCAGGTGGTGCTGTGAATAGGGCACTAGCCTTGGAGTCAGGAAGACCTGAGTTCAAATTTGACCTCAGACACTTAACACTAGCTGTGTGACCTTGGGCAAGTCACTTAACCCCAATTGCCCTGCCTTCCCCCACTCCAAAAAGAAAAAAAAAGAAAAGAAAAAAATATGAAGTCAATAATAAATAAGGGAAACTTGGGTTCCAGGTCTGCTTCTGACACCTACTGGCTATGTGACTCTGGGTAAATCACTTATTATCTCAGTGTCCCAGGAAACTCTCAGAGACTATCAATTTACAGAGAAGGTGCTGTAGAGGGGGTTTCCTCATTAGTCACTAGTATAAGTGAAATCACTCTGCCCATTCCCTGATCCTTCAATAAAATAAAGGACACTTACTAAAGTCCTGTTTCGATTCTTCATCCTGATACTTTAGAAAGCAAAATGAATTTGCATTCAGGAAACTGAGATTTCAAGTTCCTTGGGCAAGTTCATTTAGCCACCTTGATCCTTAGTCTCACCATCTGTAAAATGAATCTATAGGGTCTCTCAAATCCCTTCCACCTTTCAGTTTAAGACACTGTAAACACTGTGACCAGTCAGAGAAGTAGAAACATTATTCAAGAAACAACTGATAGTTTTGAAAATTTCTGAGAAGAATTCTATGACTTTAGCACTATGTACCATCAAGATGATTATTTTGAAAACAATTTGGAATACAGATTGGAGCTAGAGAGAGGAAGTGGGAAGAGCAGTTATTATAAGAATACAAGGGGGTGGTAAGGAATACTTGTAATAGCATATTATGTATGTACATAATATGTAATAGCAATGCAAAGAGGGAGGAGGGTAATGATTTGAGATGTGTTGCAGGAATGGAATCCCTAAGATCTGGTAAATGATTGAATCTCCCAGGTGTTAAGGATTATTTCCACAAACCAATGAAATATACTGGGATTTAATCATTAACACAGACATTGAACATTAAGCAACATCACATCCAACATGGATAATTACTGTATTCATATTCTCATCTGAAACAAAAAAAATGTCTGTTTATCCCCACTTTACTTCTCCTGAGGTCTGCCATCATAGCACCCTCCCCAACAGTAGTGGAAACTATTGCTTGGAGGAAATGCCAGTGAGAAAACATAGGGTCACTCCTTTTAACAGTGTGTCTGTATTGTGTACTATCTGGGGGCGGGGCGGGGGGTGTTAAACCAGAGAGCCTTTATTCAAGACTCAAGAAATGAGACTCGGCAGGGAAAGGTTAATAGCCTGGTAAAAGCAAAGTGTTGTGAGTCAACTGCCAAGTAATGATTATTGAACTGATACTTGTAATAAGGGGACAAAAACTCATCATCTCAGCTAAACTGATCTCTACAACCACATCCAAGAGAACGCCAGCCCAATCCCCACCTTGGATTGTTCCTCCTGTTTTCTTCTTCCCTAATGGTCACTTTTTTAAGCCCTCTCCCTCCTTAAAGACTCAGATAATGCCCTACTTTTTAAAGAAAGCCTTTCTGATTATAACAACCCTTTGAGAATCACCTCTCCTCCTCTTCTTTTCTTTGGTTATTAGCATAGTTACTGATAGTTAACTGTTTTCAAAACTATCAGTTATCAATAATCACAAGATTATTTATATTTTTGTCATAAGCCTCCTTATGGCAAACAATGTGTCCTCAGCATCTGGAACAGCACCCTACACAGAACAGAGGTTCAATAAACAATCTGAAGTAGATGCTAATGGTGATAGTGGTGATGATGAAGATGATGCTGATGCTGATGCTGATGGTGATGATGATGGTGATGATGATAACATCTTTAATGCTCCCACTGTTTTGAGTTGGCTCCTCAAAGACATTGCTTATCATCTGCTTTCTATGAACTGTTTGCAAAATTAATTAACCAGTTACCTAACAAACAATCACTTATTAGTGAATGAAACCTCTATTAAGCTCTGTTTATTAAGTGCTACATGTGAGCTCTGTACTGGCAATTAGATATCAGGTTGCATTTATTAACAATGGAAGAATCAGAAAAAATAAAAAACAAACTTCATAGATCAAGAGTTGGAAGGGACCTTAGGGGGTCATCTAGTTCAACCCATTTTATAGATAAGGAAACTGGGACCAAGACAAGTTAATTTACATGCCTAGAGCCACACAGTTTATGGTGGATATGCAGTTTGAGCCCAATATTGGCTCTGACTACAGAGTCAATTTTCTTTGAGGTAGCCCCAAATAGATCCAAATCAGTGTTTATCTGGTACCTACTATGGGGATATTCTGTTGCTTCCTTGTCTGACTGTCAGGCAAGATTCAGGAGAAAAAATGAATAGGAAATGTAGACAGATTAAGAATATAAAGAGGGAGAGTGTGTTTGTACTTGAGTGTGTGCTTTAAAAGCCCTTGTTAGTTCTTGTGTCTTAGTCAAATCACATTTAAATATGTTATATTGTTTTTAGATTCTCTAATGAGAATCCCTTTGAGGATTGGGAACAAGCTTTGTAGGTCCTGTCCTTCCAATTCTATGAGAAAACTACAGGCTAGGAGAGATCCCTTTTATCTTTTCCAAGAGATGAACCTATTTTGAACAAAGGAGATTCAGCCCCACTAACAATGGAAAGCTGGCTCCACAATATTATTACATGCCTTGTTAATTTAAGTGAATTTAATCATTTAAAAGACATACATTTCTGGATAGATCTCCTTGGTGGAAGGGGGATTTATTGTTTCCCTTTCCCACTATGCCAAGAAATCTGAAGATAATGTCTGTTAGTAATTATGAAGCATATTATGTTAGCTGTAGAAGAAACCCTAGATATCCTTCTTGGTTCAACTTGTTCATTTTATATGTGAGGAAATGGAGGATCACAAAGCTTAAATGAACTATTGGAGGTCATTTACCCAGAACCTGGCAGATCTGAAATTTGAATTCAGGTTTTCCCAATTCACAGTCCAAGCTTCTGTTCTCTGCCCTCCCTGCCACTCCCCACCTCCACCTGCCCCCCTTATCACATCATGTTTACCTATCACACTTTACTACTAATTACAAAAATTGTCAACAAACTTAAATGGACAAGAATACTTTGTATTTCACACAGAGTCTCTTGGGCAGTGAGAAAAGGGAAGTGGATACTCAATAAACGTTTGCTCCTGAAAGGAAAGTATGGTACTTTTCATTCCAACCCAACTCCTATGTAGGTGACATTAATCATTCGCCGAGCATCTCTTCAGTGAGCACTGTGTGTTAGTCATAGTGCTAGAAGGTAAGGATATGACTGGAAAGAAAAGAACAATCATCCTTATAATTTTCCAGTGTGAGATTTCCTGGGCTGCTGCTGAAGACAGTGAAGATCATTTGAGGATAGGGATTAAGGAGTGACAAGTCGATCTGTGGATGCCAAGAGTCAAGGTGTATGTTGCCATATTAAATTTGTGCCTCTTAAGCAATGTGTAATTAAATGAAATAAAAAAGTGAGCTCAACTCAAGCCCTGGATGATACCACAAAGCCCAGGACTCTCTCTTGCCATTTCCTCCAGAGAGTTCCTCACCAGCAACATGCTTTCATCTTCAATGACTCCCCTTGTATCAGCTAATACTGAGAATGCAAGCAGTGGGCCTTTACGATGCTGTAAAACAAGTTTTATGGGTTTTTCTATCTGTCTCATGTTTTGATGTATTTTTTAATCAAAAAGGATAAGAGCAAAGAGTCAAGTGAGTATAAATCTCTGCATACATTTTTTTTTTTTCTGGTCCATTGCTTGGGAGAGAAGGAAGGTACTGCAGGAAGTTGAATAACAAAACTTTCTTACATCTTTAAATACAAGACTTTTCAGATGGAAAGCATCTTCATTCATTCCTTCACCCCATAAAACATCATACTCCTAGTCTACTCAATGAGGTTTCTAGGCAGAGGTTGCATAACCATGTGTCAGGTATGCAACCATAGGGGATTTATGTGTAGGTAAAGGTTGATCTATTTATTAAATATCTCCTATGAATCTAGCATAGCTTGTGGCATGTAGCATACATTCAGCAAATGCTTCCTGTTAGGAGCTCTGGCTACAAAGGCAAAAAGAAAATGCTGTCTGCAAGAAGCTTACATTCTAATGAGAAAAGCCAGACATTATGTGTATAGATAAAAGAACACAAATATGTGCAAAGTAAATGCAAATGACCTCGATGGGGGCCAGAGAACTAGCATCTGGTAGTGAAAGGACTGGAAGGCATTTCAGAGGTGAGGAGGAAGGGCATTCCAGGCAAGGGATGAAGCCTATGCAAAGGCACCCAAATCAGGGATGAAGTGCCTTGTGTGAGGAACAGAGAAAGGCCAGTTTGTGTGGAACAGGAACATCATACAACAAGGCTCAAAGGTACCTGATGTTCTTTCCAGCTCAGCAATTCAGTAAATCTATGACACCTCATGTTGGGCTCATCTCTGTCAACATGACTTTGTTCTTGGTCCCCAGCTTTTCTGACTCGAGGTCCAGCTCTATCCACTACACTCTCCAGCCTCTTGCCTGGCATAAGAAGGTACTTAATGTTTGTTGATTCTTCTTTTCCTGAAACTTTTTAAGAACCTCCCTTTTGTGGAAATCTCCTCTCCCCATCACATCCTACTTTGTATCCCACACTGTGTAGGTGTACAAGTCATAAAATGAAGATGATGGTGATGATGATAGGTAGACTTTATAGAATCCTTCAAAGTTTACAAAGCACCATTTTGAGTTATATCATTTGACCCTTTTAGCTGTGTGACCCTGGGCAAGTCACTTAATCTGTTCACCTCAATTTCCTCACCTGTAAAATGAGGATAATAATAGCATCCTTCAGTGTTGTTGTGAGGTTCAAATGCGATTATATTTATAAAGAGCTTATAGTAAAATGCCTGGCATATAGTAGGTGTCATATAAATGTATGTTCCTTTCCCCTGAACAACCCTATGAAATAGATTCTCTTATCATATAAGGAAACTGAGCCTGACAGAGGTAAAACGACTTTCCCAAGATCACACAGCTGGCACATGACAGAGGAAGAGTTGAAATTTGGGGATTTCTGACTTTAAGTCCAGTATTTGAGGTGATAGCCTTGTATCCTTTACTACATTTGAATCCACAGTGCGTACAGTTTAGGGCCTGGCACATATTAGGAACTTAATAAGGATGGAATGAATTAGACTGGGTCATACTGGGTCTGGGGATGGGATTGTGGCCTCTCTGGAGACTCCTTTCTACACTCAGGAATTCAATCTTGGTGCAGGTAGGTAAGAAAATCAGTACAATATTCATAATTTGGGTGGCACCAAGGAAGACAGAGGACCAAAGAGTAGCAGGAGAAGAGGAAGCCAGAGTCTTGCAAATAATTCTTTCTGGTGCTTCAGATTACTAATGGAAAACCCAAATGCACAGCTGCCCAGGGCTTGCTAAAGGCTGCCTCTAAATTACAGAGCTGTGTGCTAAATCCTGATGAGGATAAAATGGCTCCGAGGGTCTGGGAACACAGAGGAGAAGAGTTCTAATCTGAGTTTCTCATTACCTTGCTCAGAAATCCTGCACAATTTAAATCCTTGCTTTTTTGCCTTAGTTACTTTGCTTGTATTGAAGGCAGGCAGAGGGACAGGGGACAATGCTATTCTATCAATAGCAGGAGCATGAGCAAGAGGATTAAGAAAATCTCTACCGGGATTAAATATGAGAAAAGTTTAATAACAAGGGTCTGGACCCTAACCAATGCAAGGGATAGATGAACACAGGGGCAAGGCTATACTCTGCAATAGTCCATAGCCAATAGCAGAGATTCTTCCCTTTTAAAATACCACTGACCCTCCTAGAAGTCTGGTAAAACCCATGGACTACTCAGAATAATGTTTTATTTATTTTAAATTAAATTTTATGTTTATTTTTAGTTTACATCATTCATTTCCACAAGATTTTGAGTTGTAAATTTTCTCCCCATCTTTCCCCTACCCACCACCCCAAAACAACAATCCCATTGTATAACTCCTCCAATCTGCTCTCTCCTATATCCTCCCCCATCCCCTCTCCAACTTTCCAGTAGGGCAAGATGGATCTCTATATTCCAGTGCCTGTATATCTTATTTCCCAGTCACATGTAAAAAAATTATTTTTTTAAACAACTGATTTTTTGAATTTCAGATTCTTTCCCTTCCTCCCTCATCACCCACCCTTACTGGGAAGATAGGCAATTCAATATAGGTTATACGTGTGTAGCTATGCAAAACACTTCCGTAGTGGATATATTGTGAATTACTGACTATATTTCCCTCCATCCTATCCCACCCCCTACTTGTTCTAGTCTCTACTTTGACCCTGTCCCTTCAAAAGTGTGTGCTTCTAACTTCCCTCCCTTCCAACTTGCCTTCCCCTCCATGGTCCCCCCTCTCATCCCCTTCCCCCCTATTCTCCTGTAGGGTTAGATACCCTATTTAGTGTGTATTTCATTCCCTCCCTAAGCCAAATTCAATGAGAGTAAGTTTGACCCATTCCCTTCTGCCTTCTTGTTCTTCCCCTCCATTGTAACAGTTTTCCCTTGCCTCTTCTATATAAGATAATTTACCCCATTCTGTCTCTCCCCATCTCCTCTCATTATATTCCTTTCTCATTTCTTAACTTCACCTTTTGAGTATCATCCCTTCCTATTCAATTGGTCCTGTGCCCTCTGTCTAGGTATACCTGTACACATATATACACACACTAATATATATTTATACACCCATATACCCTCCTATATAGACATATATACATATACATACACACATTTATATTCTCTCCAACTATTCTTGCACTGGGAAAAGTTTCATAAGTTACAATTATCATTTTTCCATGTAGGAATGTAAATAGTTCAACTTTGAAAAGTTCCTTATGATTTCTTTTCCCTGTTTACCTTCTCATGCTTCTCTTGATTCTTGTATCTGAGTGTCAAATTCTCTATTCAATTATGGATTTCTCATTAAGAATGCTTGAAAGTCCTCTATTCATTGAATGACCATATTTTCTCCTGAAATATGATACTCAGTTTTGCTGGGTAGGTGATTCTTGGTTTTAATCCCAGCTTCTTTGACCTCCAGAATATCACATTCCAAGCACTTTAATCCCTCAGTGTAGAAGCTGCCAGATCCTGTGTTATCTTGATTGTATTTCTACAATATTCAAATTGTTTCTTCTTGGCTGCTTGTAATATTTTTAACTTGACCTGAGAACTCTGGATCCTGGCTATAATATTCCTAGGATATTTCTTTTTGGGATCTTTTTCAAGAGGTGATCGATGGATTCCTTCCACCTCTATTTTGCCCTCTGGTTCTAAAACATTAGGGCAATTTTCCTTGAGAATTTCTTGGAGGATGATTTCTAGGTTCTTTTTTTTGATCATGGCCTTCAGGTAGTCCAATAATTTTTAAATTGTCTCTCCTGGATCTATTTTCCAGGTCAGTGGTTTTTCCAGTGAGATATTTCACATTGCCTTCTAATCTTTCATTTGTTTGGATCTAACAGTATCTTGATTCCTCATAAAGTCACTAGCTTCCATTTGCTCCAGTCTAACTCTGTAGGAATCATTCTCTTCAGTGAGCTTTTGAGATTCTTTTTCCATCTGGTAAATTCTTCTTTTTAAGGCATTCTTCTCCTCATTGGCTTTTTGAGCCTCTTTTGCCATTTGAGTTAGTCCATTTTTTAAAGAGAGGTTGTTGACTCTCTTTTCATGATTTTCTTGCATCATCCTCATTTCTCTTTCCAATTTTTCCTCCACTTCTCTTATTTGGTTTTTAAAATCCTTCTTAAGCTCCTCTATGGCCTGTAATCAGTTCATATTTTTCTTGGAAGCTTTTGGTCCAGGAGTTCTGACTTGGTTGTCTTCCTCCTGTTCCATGCTTTGATCCATTTTGTCCCCAAAATAGGAATCTAAAGTTGGATTGCTGTTCTTTCTTTGCTTCCTTTGCTTGCTCATGTTACCACTCAATTACTTGAATTTTGAGCTTTTTTTGCCACAGTAGAATTCTGTTTCCAGGGAGGAGAGCTTTGTCCCAGATCACTGGGATTTTCTCAGCTCTTGGAGCTATTAGTTGTATGCCCTCTCTGAAGCCTCCACAGACTCTGGCACCTGGTCAGACATCCCAGGACCTCCACCCCAAACAGTGATGTAGATCCAAGCAGGTTAAAGTAAGAATGATTATCCCTCAGACTTGTCACTTGGTCCCCCTACCACCTGCAGACCAGGAGCTCTGAAGCAGCCACACGGTGGCCACACCTCAGCCACTTCTCCTTCCAGGGGGAAGAGGCTGGACAACACTCCTGAACCCCCTGTTCCCAAAGTCCACACTGACCTCTCACTTTGTCTTTGGCACCAAGTGTAAGGGTTATGGGTTTTAAAGATCTTCCATGCCCCATTGGACTTGCTGACATAGCAGGAAGGGGTGGGGCAAGAGGAAGCTAAAAAAAAGCTAGAGTTCCTGTGTGACTGGTGGCTGCAGCAGCAGCATCAGAGGCAGCAGCAGCGGTAGCAGCCAAGGTAGAGGTGGAGGCGCAAACCCCATTGTGAGCCAGCCAGAATTTCTGCTAAGGACTCTTGTTGGGGACTGCCAGGGACCAGAACTGGGGGGGGGGGGGCAGAGCTGTTGGGAGCATGCTTCCTGGACACTGAGCAGTTGCTGTGAGTGGGGAGAGAAGGACCTTTGCCTGAGGTAGCCTGTTCTGTTTTGAAGGCTTGAGAATGTGGTTGTTTACTATGTTAACTACATGTGCCAATTTCATAACTACTCTGATGGCTTTGACTTTCTGGTTTTGGGACTCAGTTTTTTGGTATTTTAATAAATGTTCTAGCTTTATTCCCATATAGAGATCCTGGTATATTTTGTGATTAATAATCACCTAAGCCTATTTATAATTGCCATAGGCATTGTGAATATTGCATTGCTAATATACCAACCCATAGGTTGATAATTCTGGAAACCACCACAGCTGCTGGTGATCTACTCTCCTGAAGTCCACTCTAGGGTTTCGGCTGCCCTGAGGCTGGGCTTTTCTCCCAGTGTGCTGTGATGAACTCTTCCTGTCAGCCTGTCAGGTTGCCTTCAGCAGGAGATTTGTTTCTCTCTGTCACTTTATGGGTTCTATAGCTCTAAAGTTTGTTTAGAGTCATTTTTATAGGTATTTGGGGGTGGTTATAGGTGAAGTGGATGGAGTTTTCTTGCTTTTATGCCACCATCTTGGCTCCACACACCCCCCACCAAGATAATGTTTTTAAATAATTAAAGGAAATGCTAAATTTTGGTTAAAGGATAATGAAAATAAAGAAAAAAATTTTTTTTTGCTTTTTGGAGAGGGGAGGGTAGGGCAGTTAGGGTTAAGTGACTTGCCCAATGTTACATGGCTAGTTTTAAAGAAAATAATTTTTGCCAATGAGTTTATGGACCCCTTGAAATTTATAAATATATCCCTTGGAGGGGGGAGAGTCCATGGGTGATAGGTTATGAATTGCTGAGCTATAGGAAGTTACATATGTGACTTGCCAATGATTGTGAATACCTAGTCCCATCACTTAGACATATGGTTTTGAGACCCCATTATCTCCCTTCTGATATCCTCTTTACCTGGCTCTCCACTTTTGAGGTGACTTCCATATTTGGCCATCTCCTAGGTAGCATCTCTTAAGCTCTTCATACTCTCCCATGTTGATTCAGGCCTAATGGCCCTCTCCTTCCCAGCAGCACCCTTTTGACCAGGGTTTCTTAAATTTTTCCCATTCATGATTCCTTCAGCACTTCTTAAACTGTGGCTCTTGACCCCATATGAGGTCCATTATAGCATTATATTATACCACTGGTAAACCTACTTTGTCTCTCAGTGAGCTGGCCATGGGGCTCACTGCTTACCTGTGGGAATTTCAGAATGATCATTGGAAAGTTAATTGTGGAATTTTGAGTGCCTTTAAAATCAGCTTTTATTTTCCAGATTTTTGTAATTGTTCTGAAAAATGAATGCATCTATAGACTATAAGCTCCTTGAGGATGGGGAGTTTGTTTCATTTCTGTCTCTGTAGGCCCAAGTCTGAGGTCAGGGCACTGTCTGTCTCTTTTTTGGTGCTAACTTGAATTTAATTGAACTAGAATCATTCAGTTATAGGATTTAGATCTAGAGCTAAACAGTACCTCACAGGCCATCTAGTCCAATCCGTTAATTTTATAAATGAGGAAACTAAGGCTCTAAGAAACTAAGTCATATATATGGTAGGCACAGAATTCTATAATATTAGAGTCTGTGTCTCTGCATTATTCTATCTTTGGGTGGGACTTGAAGCTTATGAGGGGAGACAACAGAGGCTGAGTTTCCTTGATTTCATTACCTCCCTGTGTCAGAGCTTGGCACTGAAGAAGACAAAAATGCCAGCTCTATGAGAGGTAGGCAGGTACATGCTCATGCACAGGTGGACCTAAGCAGATTCTCTGATTGGTCATAAATTATGAACTAATTCATCTTTCCCTCCCTCTCTCCCTCCCTCCCTCCCTCCCCTGAATCTCTCCTTCCCTCCATTTCCCCCTTGCATTTCTCTCAGTTCTTACAAGTCCTTGCCTAGTGGATACAGGAACAGCACAGATACAGAAATCTTTGAGCAGGGACAGGGCTTTGAAGCCATACCTCAGCAAGCTGCCATATCTCTCTCACCAGCTTTTCTCAAAAAGAGGCCATCTCTGTCTAAAGTAGGAAACTCCAAGAAGGGCAATCATGCAGATATGATTACACCACCAGTGTGTGTAACCTCTGAAAGATGGTAGGATTATCATTTTCTAGGATATGGCTGATTCCCACTTTGTTAAATACTTTTTCATCTTTACTTAGTGTGCTGGGTAAATGTGACCCATTATTATTTCTTTCTGAGGAAGTGGTGATAGGCCACAGAGTACAGAAAGCCTGCCTTTGCTATACTGGCTAGGTGACCATGGGCAAGTCACTTAAGTTTTCATTGACCTAGGATAACATCTAAATCTCTAAGATGCTGAATAGGCACTGATCTACTTTGCTAGAGAAAGTTTCCTTATCAAGCTGTTCAACAATGAAATAGCTCCTGATTAAACTGTTGTTATTGCTGACATGACACTCAGTTTCCCGTATTTCTGAATCACCTGTTCCCCTTGCATGGAATGCTATCCCTCCTCACCTCCTCTTAGCTTCCTTGGCTTTCCCTCATGACAGTGTGAATTCCAACTTGTGTAGGTGGCCTTTCCTACCACTTTCACCTCCAGCTGCTAGTACTTTCACTCTAAGATTGTCTTCCTTCTACAGAGTACATAACTGGTCTGTACATATCACATTTTTAGATACTGATTCCCCCATCAGAATGGGAGTCCACTGAAAACCAGGACTATTTTTCTTTGTATCCTTAGTGCTTACCACAATTCCTGGCATATAATAAGTGCTTAATAAATGCTTTTCTAAAAAAAAATTTATTTATTTGTTTATTTTTAGTTTACAAGATTCAATTCCATAGTTCTTTGAGTTTCAAATTTCCCTTCCCTCCCTCCCCCCACCCCCCACAAATAATAAATGCTTTTTGATGGTGATGATGATATTATAGTTCATCTCTTTTTTTGGCATTCAAGACTCTTCACAGTCTGTAGCCCCTTTTATCTTTCTAGCCTTGTCTAATACTGTTCTCTAAGACAGAAATCATAGTTTTCCAATCAATTTCATGAGCATTATTTCCCAGGATTTTCTCCTGTGGTTAAGAGACTTATATTGCATTTCTGGCCCTGATACTTACATAAGGCCTTCAGTACATTACTTTAACTCTTTGGTCAAAATAAACTCTTATAATGTAGAATTTTTTAAAAAGAGGAAAAATTAAAAGAAACTCCAGCAAAACTAACCAACATATTGAAAATATCTAATGTTGTGTGCAGTAGGTAAGAACCACAATTCTCTATCTGTGTAAAGAAGTATAAAGAGGATATTTTCTCATTTCTCTTCTTTGGGGCCCAGCTCAGTCATTGCAATATTTCATTCTTCTGTTCCAGTTGAATGATTGGTGTTATTTCTACTTATGAGGTTAGACTCACTTTGCATGTTGCCTTTCTGATTCTTCTTACTTCACTTTGCACTAGTTAATGTAGATTTTCCCAGGCTTTGTATTCATTGCATTCATCATTTCTTACAGCATAGTAATATTCCATTCCATTCATGTCCCACAACTTGTTTAGCCATTCCCTAGTCAGTGAGCATTTATTTGCACATCTTATTATCCCCTGTATTAAATTATGTATTCCTTGGAGGTAAGAAATATGTAATTTTTTTTCATCTTGGCATAGCCACAAATGATCACAGTGACTTGCACATAGTAGGAATTATATAAATGTTTATTGAATCAAGTTGAATTTCCATTACCCTGTGGGCCACCCCTATGTTATTCTGTGATCCACATCCCTATAATATACTTGGGAGAATGCTGGCATTAAAAAAAAAGAGAGATGGGTTTTTGTAGCAAGGAGCAGTCTGGGACCATCAAAAGCACTGAGCAATTTCCCAAATGCAATTTCCCCAAATGGGATTTAAGGGAGTGTAGAAAGATAAAAATAAAATAAGATAAAGGGAAAGGAAGAACCAATGAAAATAAATGAAACTGCAGTAAGAATGAGGAAAGAGACTAAAATGTGATTTAGAGTATTGTGGCCACATGGAGGATAATCTGCTCACATAATTCATCCAAATCTTGTTCAATCATTCTTGGGCAGTTGTCATATTCTAGCAAGCCAATGGGCAAAGTCAACTGAATAATCACTCCAGTGTGAGTCGAAAGCTATGTGTTGCCTTCTTGCCTCTTCTTTTTCCATCATTGCTGCTGCTGATGGAAAAACTGCATGTGTGTTTCCCCTTTTCCCATACCCAACCCATTAAGTTTTGTCAACAGGATATGGAGTAGCTCTAGGAAGGTTTCTAATGAATTCATTTTGACCAGAGGACACTCTACTATTATTTCCAGTATGATCAAAAGGGAGAATAATTAGTCAGTGATCAAGTATGTTCTAAAAATAATAATCTTTCCTTTAATGAGGGGTCATGCTTGTTTCCTAGTAAACCTATATCATATGCAGATTATACCTGACCAAGAGAATATCAAGGTCAGGGTAGATATGTAGGCATTGGATTACAATAGGGCTTCTTTGAAGACAAGGATTATAATCAGCTCTTTTGAATAACAGAACTTTCCTACCATCAGCTCAGTTCTCAGCAAAAATACACCAGCCTGGATTACTCTAGCTATCATGCTGTGTTCTTTTCAAGCAGTGAGGGGCAGCCTAATTTCTGTTTGTTTGGCTACTCTGACTTTTTCTGCATGTATTTCCACCATCGGCTTCTCTCTTTGCACCTCTTCTGTCTTCTTCCTTAGTGTCTGTGTCTCTCTTGCTTCAAAGAAAAGCTTCCTCATGTGTAATTACTTACTTTTACATTATGGTTAGAAACCAAAATTCATACTTCTGTTAGGCCCATTAGAGATAAGCAGTATATAATTGTCACATAGTTACCAAAATGTCCACAATTATAAAGATTCCATATGATTAAAGGATCAATTATTTAAAATTGAAAAAGTCCTTAGAGACAGACCATCAACTGTAACCTCCTGACTTAATAGAGCAGGAAACCAAAGCACAGAGAGGTTGGCCAACTTGGTCAGAGTCATAAAGCCAGTGAGTATTGGAGGAAGGATTTAAACTTAGGTCTTTTTTTTTTTTGCTTTTTTTTGGAGGGGTGGAGGAGGCACGGCAATTGGCCTTAAGTGACTTGCCCAAGATCATAGCTAGTAAGTGTTAAGTGTCTGAGGTCAGATTTGAACTCAGGTCTTCCTGACTCCAGGGCCAGTGCTCTATTCACTGAGCCACCTAGCTGTCCCTAAACTTTGGTCTTTCTGACTTTAATTTCAATACTCTAATCACGCTGACATTTATGTCTTCTTACTAGGCCACTTAGGTCTCCTTACTATAAACGATCATCCTCAAAATCCTTATAACAGTCATAGGATTTCCTCTGAGAGGCTACTTTCTTTTAGGTCCTCATAGAGGTTTTTGTTTCCCCAAATACTATTCTGATATTACTTTTTTTCAATGTTTTTTATATGGATGTCCTTTGTTCTGCCCCTTTCAATAAATTTTACAATTGTCCAAATAAGAAAGGACCATTTATACTTAGATTATCAATCAGTCCAACCCAGAATACATTTAATGGTAACTTATACAGGGCAGTGTGCTACATATTATACTTTGTAAAGCCACAATGAAGGACGAATTTAAGTGCGCTTTAGAACTTACATTCTATCGGGTTGCACATACAATTCCAACATAGAATAACAAGTAGGAGATTCAGGTAAGAGCTTTTCCTAAGAGGTGGCCCATGTAGAGGTAAAACTGATGAAATTGGAAATTGATAGGAAAGAGTGATATTGGTTTTATAGTTCAACACAAATTATGGATTTAAGAAGAGGGTTATAGGCTTTGGTGTTGGCTACTCTGGCAAGAAAACCATCATGGATGACACTTTTATGTAGTCTAGGTTCAAACAGAGGCTCTGGCACTTACTACTGGGGGTGTAGTCTTGGGAAAGTAGAGATACTTGCCTCTCCCTCTTTATGACTTTGTGCCTCCCTTTAAAATGAGTGGTTTGTCTTAGGGTGACCTCTGAGGTCTGTTGCCAAGAACTAATTCTGTGATCTTAATAATGAATTCTGAACTCTGAACAAAAAATTTTACAAAATTGATCTTTACAAACTAATTATAATGTGCTTCCTGGGTGTAGGATTCATAAAAATTCACAGATGTGAAATAAAGAAAAAGAAAAGCTGTCACTATCTACTACTACCTCCCAATATCCTAAATTAATAAAAGAAAAATCCCTCAATTAATTCCAAGCTTGCCTTTACATGCAAAGGGGTATTGCAAATCCCTTAATTCCTTGGGAATTCCCCCTTTCCTACACTCAAAGATAGCACCTGAAAGGAAATATAATATTCTAGATGCCAGATAACAGCATATACCTCCAAAATGATTTTAGGTGATGTAGTGTATTTTTTAAGATGAAAGTCAGTAAGTATAAATATCAAGCCTTTTAAACTAAAGTTCTATGAAAGAACATCCTACACCAAAGGAAGTGACCCAGGGTACTTAGAAGTTATGACTGGCATGTAATCTCTATCAAGGTCTTTTGATGGAATATAAGACTGGCATCTAAAGACCAAATTCACTAAGCAATGAGGTTGCTCACCACACTGGTTAAGGAGCAATGGGTTTTCCCCTATGGTAATTCATCAAGACCATGTACTAAGTCAGAGAAGGATCATAATTTGCATCAGCAGAGGAAACATCTACCCTAACAAAAACCCAGTTCCTGGAAATATTGGAATATCAAAGAAAATGCAAAGTTCTTCACTCAGGTTCAAAAAATTAATAGCATAAAAACTGAGTAAGGGAGATGTTATTTTTTTTTTAAAGCAATTGGGGTTAAGTAACTTGCTCAAGGTTATATGGCTAGTCATTATTTATGTGTGGGTGCTCATTTTCTGAGGCCGGATTCGATCTCGGGTCATCCCAACTCCGAGGCCGGCGCTCTTACTCACTGTGCCACCTAGCCGCCCAAGGGAGATGTTATTTAATATAAGTTCATATGGGGGAAAAGACCTAGAGATTAGAGAATGATGTGGTAGCCAAAGTCCTGTGGCCTCGAGTAATGAATCATAAATAGATGTGTAATGTTCAGAAGAAGGGGCATAAATAGTCTGCTTATACTCTATCTTAATCAAGCCATGTTTAAAGTATTGCATTTTAATTTGGTAACTGCAATTCAGAAAGTATAAGCTGGAGAGCATCCAGCGGAAGGTGATCAGACCTTTATTTAGGAATATTCAGAATTTCCATGGAACGGATGAAAGAAATATGGATATTTCCTGGTGTCTCCTCACCTTCTGCCACTAATGTCTTCCCCTTTCTGATAATCTTTACACACACACACACACACACACACACACACACACACACACACACACACACACGATATTTACATATTATCTTCCCTATCAAAATGTATATTCCTTAAGAACAGGGACTTTTTTTTTCTTCTTCATTTGCATCCAAACTACTAGCATATACAAAGTGCTAACTAAATATTTGTTGACTAGCTTACAGTTTAACTTGAAGAAGAGATAACTGAGGGAGGGACACAATCTCTGTTTTTAGTATCTGAAAGGTTGTCATGTAGAAGATAGATCTCTCTCAGTTCTAGAATAATAGTGTGTATGTGTGTGTGTGTGTGTGTGTGTGTGTGTGTGTGTGTACATACACACAGATTTAAAAGTTGGAAAACATACAACTCTCACATAGAACTCTCACAAATGGTTGGGAATTATAGGGAGTTAGATTCCAGTTCAGCAAATAAGAAGCAGCTAATAATTAGAGCCATTAAAACCAACTAGAGTAAGGACCCCCTTTATGCAGAGTAAGCTCTCTATTTCTGGTAGTTTTTGAGAATGGGCTGTCAGGTCAAGTGTCTTGGGAGGATTCCATCACTAGCACAATGGACTACTAGGAGCCTGAGGTTTCATAGAAACAATTACTACCGTAAAAAGACTATTATTGCTAGGTAAAAGCAGCTCTAAGTCAGGTAAGAGCAGCCCACAAGGAAGTTCTGTGACATCTTGCTCAATCTGTAGAGTGGTCCTTATCCATTCTTTCCATATGGGCTCCCACTCATATTTCAGATCAATCTTGTTGGGGAGAAATCAACTCAAACTTTGGTATGTCTATTACATTTTTATCTTGGCTCATAACAGGTCTGAGGGGATGGAGGCATTAACTTGAGTTTATTGGGGGATAGGGGTTCTGTATCACATCTTGGCCCACAACAAATAGGACAGAGGAAATCCACATTTGGGTCCAGGTAAAGATTGAAAGGTTTTGGAACCAATAATCTCTATGGTACCTTCTACCAAAATTGTAAATAGGAATTCTAATACCTGGCAATAAATTTGACTGAGTGACATGGGATGAGGTATCCAAAGACATTCATCAGTGGAAGGAGGAGGAAATAGGATTGGAAAGATGTGAAATCCTTGTGGAGGCAACTTTAAGACTGTACTACTCAATGATCCTATTTTCCCGGACCCCCAATTTATGAACAAGGTGGTACTGTTTGGTAAACTTTACCCATGAAATTTAGCCTCCCTGGATCATGCCATTCAATGCATAGGGAAGCTTGATACCTATTTCTTAGATGTAAGCTACAGGGCATGGATAATTAAAGGCATAGAACACCTCCAAATTTCTTGTTCTTTTATCTCCCAGGTCCTCTTAGCCTATCTTCTGGTCTGGTAACTTGCCTTGTGTCTGAAGACATGTCTTTATCTTTTCCTTCTCTTCATTAAAGGCCATGGATGGGGAGGCTGTAATTTGTCAGAAGTAGAACAGTAGGGTTGGCTAGAAATGCCACAGCTGACTAGCACCCAAGGAACCATGACTTCCCCATGGGAATGGAGCTGAAGGCTTCAGGAGGATGCACACCATGGGAATGCTAGCAGCTGGCAAATTGTTATGGAGCAGAAGGGAAAGAAAGGAGGCTGGGGATGTGGAAAAGAAAAAAAATCTATAGACATAATGAATTTTTAAGAGCTAGGTCTTCAAATGGTACAAGATTCAGTGAAAGAATAATCTAGCAGAGATTCCCATCCTGATATCTTTAAATTAAAATATTTTAATGGTAAAGGAAAGATAACTGTACCACTCAATTATTTGCACTAATGGAAGAGATGAGTGGTGTCGATAAATTGTATTTTTCTAGGAAAGATACTGTCGCATTTTAGAGCTTTTTTATTCACTCAATAGAGGAGAGACTCCAGGTTTTGAGAACTGATAATACCTTACATAAAGAAAAACAACCCACTTTCTTA
Source organism: Gymnobelideus leadbeateri (assembly GCA_011680675.1). Taxonomy (NCBI): domain Eukaryota; kingdom Metazoa; phylum Chordata; class Mammalia; order Diprotodontia; family Petauridae; genus Gymnobelideus; species Gymnobelideus leadbeateri. Next base: position 642,330 of record WOXC01011749.1, on the reverse strand, counting down.
GGTTAGCGTCTGAAACTCAATATATCCAAAATGGAACTCCATATACTAGCATTCTTCTCCTTCCACCTGTTCTCCTATGAAATTTCCTAGTTCTTTAGAAGGCTCTGCTATTCTTTGACTCACTTAAGTTTGCAACCTGGGAATCATCCTTCATTCCTCCGTTTCTTTATGCTCCATATCCCATTGGTCGCCATGACTTGTCAATTGTATTTTGATTATAACCTTCACATCTCTCCCCTTCTCTCTACTCACCCAATTACAAGACTATCTCAAACTCTCAGCAGGTCTCTCCTTCACTAGCCTTCTCACTGACTTGCAAGATTCCAGCCTCCCCCCTTGCCAATCTATTCTCCACAGGGTAGCCAAAGTGATTTCGATAAAGTGTAGACCTGATCATGTTGTTCCCTGCTCATGGGCTTTCAATGGTTGCCTATTAACTTATAGGACAAAATGCCAAGTCCTTATCTGGATGCTTAACACCCTTCATGGTTTAGTCCCAGTCTAATTTTCTAGACTGTTTTAAAATTAATTCCATTTTTTAGTTTTTCATCCAGGCAAACTGTCGTCCTTACTACTCCCCCAACTCAGCATTTCCATTCCCTTTTTCTGTGTATAGGATGTCCCATGCCTGAAGTGCACTATCCTGTATCCTATCCTTATAATTTTTAGCTTCCTCCAAGGTTAATATCTGATGCCACTTTCTTCTCAGATTTTCCTAATCTACTTGTGAGTAGAGATCTTTAGAAGAACAATGAAAAAGACTTAGGGCTCTGAACTCCAGCTAGAATATAAAGAACTTCACAATCTGGGCCCAAAATATCTTTGTAGCTTTATTATACATTATTATCTTTCATCATGTGTGTAATAATCCAACTGGATTGACTTTCTTGCTGTTCCACATGCATACTACTCCATTTCCTATCTCTGTGCTTTTGCATGAGCTGTGCCCTGTGCCTGGAAGGCACTTCTTCGTCACCTCCACCTCTTAGACTTTGTAGCCTTCAAATTTCAGTTCAAGTGGCACCTTCTAATTTCCCCCTCCCTCACTGCCTCATATGTATTTTGAAGATAATTACATGTATACATTTTATTGGCTCTAACAGAATGTAAGCTCCTTAGGGCAGGGACTCTATTTTTGTCTTTCCATCTTCAGCACCTAGCCCCTAATATTCAATAAATGCTTGCCGGTTGCTGGATAGAACCTAATTTAGGAGTTTAAAGGTGGAATGCAGAAAGCTTTACACATAATAGTTACTTAGCAAATGCATCTTGCATGGAAGGACCCAGGGTTCAGAGCTTAGCTGCCTTCAGAAGGGCCAGAGAATTTGAAAAGAGTACCTGGAGAAAAGATTAGCATGATGGCCACTATTAAAAAAAAAGTACAGGCAACTTACATTTCAATAATGCTTGATAGCAAGTACTTTCATTCATATCTACTTTCTCATTTAGTCCTCATGGCATTCCTGTGAAGTTGGAAAGGCAGGTAATTATCCACATTTTAAGATGAGGAAGCTACCTGGAGTGTTCAATGATCACCAACTGTTCCCTGGGCTAAGAGCTCATATCTTAAACCTGCCTATTCTTCCAGGGAAGCTCCATGGCGGAATCATGGAACACTATGATTTTCCAAGGCTTGTAGATATAGAGCCCCAAGGAACCCCAAAAGTCTTCTAGTTCAACTCTTTTATTTTACAGATGAGGAAACTGAGGCCCAGGGAGATTAAATGATTTACCTAAGGGCATATAGCTAGTGTCTGAGGCATCATCCTTCCACCCACCCTCCCTCTCTTTCTTCCTCTTTCCCTTCCTTGCTTCCTTCCTTCTTCCTCTCCCTCTGTCCACATGGGGAATAATACTATCACATATGTGTTCTGTCCAAAGCAATATAAATGTTTATAGCTTAAACCTCACAAGATATCTTTGAGTTTGGTTTGAGTTTGAGTTAGATTTTTTTCCCTCTTCCCTACTTATTTATTCTATTCATAAAAACAAACAAACAAACAAAAAAAACAACATAACAATGAACTCTTCTGCTCCATGTAGTTTCATTTATGAATTCTTGAAATAGACCTCTTGAAAATCAGACATGGATAAAGCCCATTGGGATTCAAATGGAACTACTTGACCATGCCTCAAACTCAAATCACTAGTTCTCATTGATTGGCCAATAATAAGTCCCAACCCACATCTCACTTGATCATTGTTTGGGTTTTGATGGCTTACAGTGATTGTAAATAGCAACTGTTTCTATTCTGACCAGAAACCCTGAGGGCTTTCCCATCCCAGATTGATTTATTTTTTAGTAGGCAAAAGAAACCATATTTTACCCTATTTCTGACCTTAAATCACTGAATGGGTGTTTCCTCAAACAAACTGAGACCTTGGAAAGACCTTAGCTTAAAAAGGCCAAGGTGTCCCACTCTATCTGGGGTCATCTCCAGTTGTCCTGACCTATGTTTTGCCCCTGGACTCAGATGACTCTGGAGTGAAGCTGATGACTTTGCACAGTCCTTTCTCACTTAAGTCAATTCACTTGCAAGGCAAGATATCACCCTCCTGATGCCATTGGTCCTTTCTGAGGATGAAGGATGAACAACAACAGTCTGAGGCAGAATCTGAACTCAGATCTTCCACTGATTAGATAATTATTCGGCACTAATTTCCTCACTGTTTTTTGTCTATGTTTTAAACTTCTATTTTCTTATACAAACAGACTCAGTCTTTATTTACTATGTCTCAAGAAAAGGAGTTTGGGATATCCTGGACTGGAAAAGTAGAGATGAGGGATGGATGTGAGGGTGAACACTAGAACTAAAAGAAGCTACTGCTGCTAGTACAGATAGAGGTGTGCAGAAAACATCTGAGAGTGGGAGGCAGGTCTTCAAGCTCAGGACTGGTCAAAGAATTGAGTCTATGAACTGTAGGAGGGAGAGAACAGAAGATCATGAAGAAGGACAAAAATTTCTCAGTGATCAGGCAAGTAGCAGAGCCCCAAAGGACAATCCAGTATTGGTAATCAGGCCAGGTTTAAAAATCAAGTTAAAGAATAAAGACAACTGAGAAGCCAAGCTGAGCTGTATGAAGATGTCTTTAGAGCACCAGAATCCAATGTCAAATGATTGGAAGCTGGTTACCAAAGTAGAAGTATTGCTAAGTATTGGGTCAAGAGAAAAGATAAGTCAAGAAACATTGCACTAAGTAGTGGGCATACAAAGACAAAAGATAGTCCCTGCCTTTAAAGAGAGCACTGTTGAGGGGTGGCTAGGTGGCACTGTGAATAGAGCACTTGCCCTGGAGTTGGGAGGACCTGAGACTCAGACACTTAACAGAAAACTAGTTGTGTGACCTTGGGCAAGTCACTTAACCCCAATTGCCCTACCTTACCCACTCCAAAAAGCGAGAGAGAGAGAGAGAGAGAGAGAGAGAGAGAGAGAGAGAGAGAGAGAGAGAGAGAGAGAGAGACAAGTACACTCTTGAATGGGGAAAAATCCATGGTAATAATTCTTCAAATATTTATGGACCTGTTCTAGGGAAATAGGATTACATTTATTCTGCTTGGCCCCAGGGATAGAACCAGGAAGAATTGTTGCAGAGAAGAGCTTTAGACTTGACACAAGGAAATATTACCTGAGAATTAAAGTTGTCCCAAAGTATAATGAGTTGCCTTAGGAGACCCTAGGTTCCTTATGACTGGAGGTCTTTAAGCAAAGGCTGGATGGCTACATATTAGCAATGCTGACAGTGGTGATTCTTATTCAGAAATGGGTTGGACTAGATGGACTAGTAGAGTGAAAACTCCCTCAGGAGATGGGATACTTTTCTATCCCCTCCCTTTTATTCATCTTTCTCTTTTCACTCTCTCTCTTCTATTCCTTTCTTTCTTTCCTGATCCTCTCCTCAATTCTCCCTTCCTCTCTCTTCTCCTATCTTCTCCTTCTAGTCTCTCCTACTCTTCTCTACTCTCTTCTATTTCTGTCCTTTCCTTTTCTTTTTCTTCTTCTCTCTTCCCAAAGAACCCATTACATCAGGAAGCACAAAAAGATACTTAATATTTTTTGGATTGAATAACCTCTGGAGTCCCTTCCAACGTCAGAGATTTTGTGATTTGGGAAAATGAGGAGTACAGTGGAGTTGATTGCTGACTGCACCCAACCTACTTTCCCAACAATTTAGTGTTTTCTAATGACACCTTGCTTATCTGCCCCCATTCTGTACTCAAATACCATTTTAGTCACAACTGGTTTTGCCATGCTCCATCCTGATTCAGCCATGCCAGGGAGTCTCTTGTTTCAGATAATTATGATCTATGAGTTGCATGGTAAAAGTGGGAAAAACCCAAGCGTGTGCTTTGATATCAGCAAAACCTACAACTTTCTAATAGAAGCCTAGCTTGGCTGCCCTCAGGTAAGCCTGCATCTCTGAAATGTTCTTTTGTTGCACAGGCACAAAGATACAGTGGTAACAGCCAGAAAATAATGGATAAGTCCCATCCATACATTAGCTTATGGTCTGCAAACAACAGGTAAACGTATGGCACCTTTTAAAACTCCTAGTTGATGACAATTTTCCATCAGTAATGCTTCCCTTTATAGGAGCCTGCAGCAAAAGAACAATAAAAAATTGTTGGCCTTTTCTCATTCTCTTCAAACTCAGGGTATTTGATTCCCTTATATCTGCCATAGTAGATGGTGGAAAGTGTCACCAGGATAGACTGGCTCCATTGGCATCATAAAGCTGTTCAGGACATGAAATGTTCATCAGTGAGTTGGATGAAAAAGAAGCTGAAGGGACTTCACCTAAATACTTTCCCCCCATTATCTCTATCAATCCATCTCATCCCACTTCAGTAGGAAAAGACTCAGTTTGGTCATGCACTCGTCACTCCTTCCTTCTCCTCCTATATCATGTAACATTTGGGAGTTTTAGGACATTTCCTCTCCAGTGTATCCTTGGATCCTTCTAAGGAACTCACAAATGAAGAATCAAACAGGTCTTGACCCATTTTGCATATTACTGTGGAAGATAGCTTAGCTTAAGTGTTTTTGATCAGTTATTTTGGACATGTCCAACTCTTTACGGCCCCATTTTGGTTATTCTTGGTTGAGATATTAGAGTAGTTTGCTATTTTCTTCTTCAGCTCATTTCACAGATGAGAAAGTAAGACAAAATAGGTTACACAGGGTCACACAGCTAGTAAGTTTCTGAGGTTGGATTTGAACTCATGAAGATGAACCTTCCTGATTCCAAGTCCAGTGCTCTATCTACCTCGTCACCTAGCTGCCCCAAGCTTAAATACTTACATTTTGAAACAGCATTTTCCATTAGGCTTGAAGTAAGGGAGAAAACATTACAGTTTCATCCCTCTTAATTTCTGTAGCTATAGACTATTATATTCTATTGTTTACAAGAAGGGGCAAACCAGCTGTTGAAGCACACTTAATATAAATGATACTTAGATAACTTCTTAAGTGCATGACCTTGTTTCACCCAAGGCAAGGGAGATGATATGGTGGTTCTAGTGCCAAGCCTGGAGTCAGGAAGACCTATATTCAAATCAAACTTCAGTCATTTACTGACTATGAAACCCTGGGTAAGCCACAAGCTTTCTTAATTGCAAAATGGGGATAACAATAGCACTTAAGAGCCCAGGGTTGTTGTGAGGATCAAATGAGATAATATTTGTAAAATGCTTACCACAGTGCCTGACACATAGTAGGTGTTTTATAAATGTGTATTCCTTTTCCCTCCTTCACTATCCTTCCCCTACCCCCACCAATGATGTTCTTCCTGCAACTAAAGGATGTCTTAATTTAGAAACTCAAGGCCTAACAGATATTCTACCCCATTTAGTATATGGTTTCTCTTCCTGTTCATTGATGTATATAAGATACTTGTATCCATTAAAGAAGTGTGGGGAGAATCTTTCTCAAGAAAATGGTTTTCTTCCAGTTGGCCAACTGTTAGAATAAAACTCCGAGCAAATTGTCTGCCAAACAGAGAACAGGTTTTATTCCTGTTAAGAAATTAATTAAGGACATTGAGAAATTAATGCTCCAAAAGGAAAAGTATCTCATTTAGAGCCACACAGTTGGTAAATGACAGATAGGAATCAAAACCACATCTTTTCTTCTCTTGTGCTTGTCAGGAAGCATTGGGTTAGAGATAGCGATACCTCCTGAACCACTGCTATGGAACATGGCCAACACACTCCAACTTAATAGTTGTCTTTCTTTCCCTTGTGCATCTCTCTTTCTCCCCCTCCCTCCCCTCCCTCCCTTTCTCTACACACACACACACACACACACACACACACACACTCCCCCACCAGAATGCAAATTCCTTGAAGGCAGGAACCAATTCATTTTTGTCTCTGTAGCACCACTGCCTAGTCTGACACAATGGAGTAGCTCCTTAATAAATGCTTGCATGATTGATTGAGAAATGAAGCTGCCTTACAGTTTTATTTGACTCAAATCTGAAATAAGTCCAATAGCTAACTTTTCTGACAAAAGGGTAGATGAGTTAATATGTTGCTAATCTCATTTCATTATTCAGTGCTTTCTGCGTCCCCCTTGCCCCAAGTCAGACAATCCATCCCTTTTTTTTTTTTTTGAGATAAGCGTGTAGTGCTCGATCGACATTCATCAGGGAAACACAAGGATCAATTTTATGGATTTGCTTCCATGCTACACTGGGTTCTAGGACTTTTTCCTCCAGTGACTCTCAGCTCTTCCTATATCTCTTTCCTATCTTTTTCACTTTTTCCCATTCTTTATTTTCTATTCTTTGATACTCAGTTGTCCTGGGAGAAGACCAGCCTTTTATACATATCACAAACCAATAAGAACTTTCTTTTCTTTTTTGTCTTTTTGGAGGGGGGAAGGCAAGGCAATTGGGGTTAAGTGACTTGCCCAAGGTCACACATCAATTAAGTGTTAAGTGTCTGAGGTCAGATTTGAACTCAGGTTCTCCTGACTCCAGGGCTAGGGCTCTATTTGCTGCGCCACCTAGCTGCCCCAGAGTTTTATTTACTTTCTGTTCAGCAGATCAATCAATCACTGGCTCCCTCCAGGTATAATCTTTGTGTTTTCACACCTAGGTTATATTTTTTGGACAAAGTATAATTCTCAGAAGTCACTACAATTTTTTTCTTTGCTTTTTCTCAGTATTGTCTTTTCAAATCTCTATTCCACTCTCCCACTCTCTCCCCCACCCCCCATGCTCAGCTTTTTCAAGAAAAGGCCATCCATTTATAGCTATCACTAGATAAGCAAAATGTTCTTATCCTTAATTAACCCATAGAAGGATAATAGATGTAATCTCTGGGTCATCCCATCTTTTTATCTGTATCTGTGGTTGGTTTCTGGGGATCTGTTCACCCTCTCCCAGATTCCTGAAAAAGAAGTAGGTATGGTGTGGTATGCTGTGCTACTGTATAAGGTGCACACATGAACATGTGTATGTTTGTGTGTGTGTGTGTGTGTGTGCGTGTGTGTGTGTGTATGTGTGGTATTCCAGCTACTTTACTGTCTGAAGGCATTCTAGAAGTCTTAAGTTTTGTGAAAGTCAAGTTCCTAGTAGCTGAGATTTTAATGTATATATCATATAATCATCAGCAGTTAAGTAACATTTAAAAATGTACATATGGAATTCTAAACTACTTGAGGGCAGTGGTAATATTTGTCTTCATTTTTACATGCATGGTATAGTGCCCTACATATAGTAACCATTTTTGTGTCAGGGTCCTTTGGCTACTACTGACTGAGGATGGGAAGGGGGATGCCCTCTTAGACAAAGCAAAGTGAGTTGAAAGCAAGGAAAAGAAGAAAAAGAAAGAAGGTATCAGTGTAACAGGGGCATCATCTGGGATAACAGAAAACTGGGAACAAAATATGTGGCCACCAACTGGGGAATGGCAGAAGACATTATGGTATATAAATGAAACATTACTATGCTATAAGAGAAGAGGAATGGCGAGAGTGTAGATGAACATGGAAAGGCATGGATTAAACGGTAAAGAGTGCAGAAAGTAGAGCCAAAGAATTAAATACAAAATGATAAGAAAATCAATGAAGTTGCCATGGAGAGGAAATACAACTCTGGTCAAATATAATGTTAAAAGTCAATCCCATACTATCAAAGCTAAAAGATAGACCTTTATTTTTTGTTAATAATCAATTAATCTCTCAGACTCCCATTAATTGGGTATTTCTAAGGAATTTTTCTCTTGTATCAAAACAAAATATATCATGAAAATAACACATACACAATGTAACAGGCAATCTTAAAATACAGAGTTGTCACTACCCATCCCTGTGATAAACCTTGAACCTAGGAACTTAGAGCAAAATCCAATACATACAATTTTCTCGGGAACACACACAACACAGGGGAAAATAAACACATATTGAAAGACCTCCAGGTAACAAGATACTCCAGATCTGAACAACTCCTAACAAAAGTCTCCCCTGCTTCTCTTTTCTCTCCATGTCAACACACTCACGTCTCTAACAGGGTTAAGCATCATTTTTAGCATTATAGCCCAAAGAAATGAGTCCTTTCCGTTATTAGATGCTGCTTATAAGGCATCTCAGTGTGCCTGAGAGAGTTCTATATTCCTTGGACTACCAGCAGCAGCTGCTGCCTTCCTGACCCCATAGCACATTTGTTCTGCCTTCTTAATTATGATACCAATTTGTTGAATTGCTGAAGGTGGAAACCCATGGGTCAGCTTTCAGAAGCAGCTATACATAGATGAGAGGATCTAGAAAGGGAGAAAGACAAGGAGAAAAAGGAGAGAGGATGCTTTATAAAGCAAAGTGACTTGAGGGACAGGAACAGAAGGGGCAAGAGAGAAAAGAGGGAGGGTGAGGATGCAATAAGAGCACAGGCAAAGGGAAAGCAGAGGAAGCAGATATAAAGGAAAGCAAGGGAGGAGACCTGAATACATGGAAAATTACAGATTCCCCTGGATGAAGATAGTTTAAAAAATTAATGTAGATTCAAAATCCAAAATTCTAGCATCCAAGCTAGCCAGACCTCAATAACTTAATTTTAAGTGAGGTAGAATTTTGAGTCATTTCCCTGAGTAAGTCATTTCCCTTCTCTGAATGAAATCTGCTGAAAGCTTTCATTTAATTAAAAATTTGGGGTTGCAATTGGGGACATTTCTTATTAATTCCAAATATTTACTAGAATGATGTACTGGTCACATGTTATGTTCTCAGGGCAGTGTTTAATAGCCATTCTTTAATTATAATAGTTCATGCACACAATGGCTGCTTAGTAACTACTCAGTTGGGGAAGGGTATGTGGATTAATAAATTAAGTGATTATGTTTGTAAATAGAGTTCAAAGCACTGAAAAAAAAAACTACAGATGTGTTCATGAATTGTTGCCATCACAGGGGTCAATCATTGAGTGATAGATTTCATAGATCAAGGGATCTATGAAAGGTAGGAATGTTTTTGGGGACTCTTTCAAAGTGTGGAAGATGGAAGGGTGATCTATACAACACTCAGTGTGTGATAGGCATGTGTTTGTCCTTTGTCCTCGAAGAGGACCGTGACATCAAGAAGATGACACCATGACTTGTGAGTGAATTGGATTTAAGTGAGGAGGGCTGTGCAAGGTCACCAGCCTCACTTCCTCTTCCAGAGCCATTTCACAGAAGAGAAAATTGAGGTTCACTAGGAGAGAAGTTACTTTGCTTATGGTTGTAAAGGTGTGGTAGGTTTGAACCCTGGTCTTCTTGACAATGTCCCAACTTACTAGCAAGACATTGAAACACTCTGTGCCTCGGTTTCCTCACTGGTAAAATGTGGTGGTTGGATTGGGTAGGTTCTAGGCATCAGACTCTAGGTCTGTGATCCTATGCATGGGACTCTGAGGAAGTCTCTTCTCTTCGGCTTTAGTCCCTTCTGTAAAAGGAGGAGGCCCCACAACCATGCCTCCGGGCTTCCTTCCAGATCTTGAGGAAGAATGCTGTTATCTCAGCTCTTTGACTTTGGGTGAGTCCTTTCCCTTCTCTGGGCCTCAGTCTTCTCATCTATAAAATGAGGGCATTGGTCTCTATGGTCCCTTCCAGCTCTAGACTAATGAACTTGATACATGATGACCACTGTGGCTGATGACATTTGCAAAGCACTTTATAGACATTCTCATTGGATCCTCACAGCAACCCTGAGATGAAGATCCAAGAGGCATTTTTATCCCCATTTTAGAGACCATCTTTGGTGTTTTCAGTTAGATTGAAAGCAGGAATTGTTGCCTCTTTTGTGTCTGTATCCGTAGCACCTTTACAATGCCTGGCACATAGCAGACACTAAATGCCTGATGGCTGATGTGTAAGCTAGCTACAGCTAAAATAACCCCAATAAAAATGTGAGGCAGCAAAACATCAGGACAGAGTCAGAGTGTCCTGGGTTCGTGTCCCTCCTATGCCTCTTACTATACCATGGACAAACCATTTCTGAGACTCAGTTTCCTGTGAAATTAGGATGCCTCAGACAATAAGGATTTGTTTAGCACAGACACTGAGTGTAAAAGGGAAGAGAAAAAAGGGAGGGCAGCAGTCTTTGACCTTTCAATGGACTTAAACACAGGGGAGACAATAGGTGTGTGCATATATACATATGTATGTGCATGCATCCACAGTCATGCTATATACACATCCACATCCACATCCATGTATGCACACATACACAAAGCTATTATAAGACAGTTTAGACCAGGAATGGCACTAGCAGTTGGTGGAAACTGGGATGGTTTCAAGAAGAAGATAGTACTTGAGCTGAGCCTTAAAGGAAATTATTGCTATAAAGGGGTAGAGAAAGGGGAGGAAAGGAAGAAGCATTTCTGTAGGGCTGGCTATGTGCCAGGCCCTCTGCTAAGTGCTTTATACCCTGAAAGGTAGGTGGTGTGATTATCCCCATTTTACAGGTGAAGAAACTGAGGCACACAGAAGATCACAGAGCTGGTAAATATTGGAAGCTGAGTGTGATCTCAGGTCTTCCTGACTCCAGGCCCATCACTCTATCAACTGAGTCACTTAGCTACCTCTATTAGAGCTGCTTCTCCCTCCCTCTCTCCACCTCTCTCTCTCTCTCCCCCCCTTCTCTTTCTCTACCCCCTTTTCTCTCTCCTCTCTCTCTCTCTCTCTCTCTCTCTCTCTCTCTCTCTCCCTTTCTCTTTTCCTCCCTCTCTCTGTATCTCTCTCCCTCCCTCCTTCTCTCTCTCCCCCCCTCTCTCTCCCTCCCTCCCTCTCTCTCTGTATATATGTATACATATACAGATATTCACTGGTTGTGACTTCTTGCACATGAAACAAATCTCTAAGACTACTTTGCAGAGAAGGTGCCCATCTACACCACTGGAGGGAGTTTCTTCATTTGGGAGTTCACAGGTCAATGAAATCCCACATCTAGCCTCCATTCCCCATATTCCATTAAAAGAGAGAAGAAAAACCACTGTCTTCCCCAAACCCAGGCCTCTTCTAGGGGCTCTATTTAAGTCTCTAAAGCAGTCTATTATCTCTATTATTCATGCCCGGGACACTCTCTGTAGCCCCTTGCCCTCACTGCCTCCCATCTCTGCTGACTGCTTGGTACCCCTGTCCTAGCACATACCATACCTTCTCTGTGAATCCTCGTTTAATTGTCCCAACCAGAAGTTGCCAGCATCATCGATTCAGAGCTGGAAGGCACCTCAGAGGCTGTCTAGCCCAACCCTCTCATTTTACAGAGGAAGAAACCAAGGCCCAGGGAGGTTAATTAATTTCTTCCTCCTCTAAACTCTTGTGGCATTTGCTTTCTGCCTGTCTCATGCAGTTATTGTACAACAAGTTATTCTATTCATTTCTGACCATGTCTTATCTCCTAATAAACTGTGGGGTCAGGGAGAGTAGGGACTGCATCTTATTCATCCTTGTGCTCCCCTTGGCATGTCACACAGCATCTTGCACTCAGTAAGTGTTCAATAAATGTCCAAATGAATGAATTCCTTTTCCTCTCTTACGGAATGCAGTTATATCGCAAGGCAGTCAACTTCTGCTCAAGGAAGCAAACGCCTCTCCTAGGATGACGAGACTGCTGGGTTTGAGCTGGGAGAAAGGCTTTAGAGCATGAAGTGAGAGGAGGAAAGGGACTGTGGGGGTCATCTGGCTCCTGCATTTGACTCACAGAAAACTCTGGCCCTGAGAGTATCAGAAACCAGAGGATCAGAGCTCCAAGGAGAGCACTAGCCACCATGCAGAGGGGTTGAAATCATGTGGCACGTGAGTCCAGAAGCCCTAACCACAGAGCGGTGCTCTTTGTAGTGTACCAGGACATCTGCACTTGGGTTATACAACCAGGATGTCCCACAGATAGGACCTGAATTCAGCTCCAGACTCCAGGGCCAGTCCGCTAACCACTGCACCACATGACCTCTCAGTCATCTAGTCAGTTGTCATCACAGCCTTCATCAAGTGCCCCAGTTGGTTCTCAGTCTTTGTCATTCCAAACCCTGTAAGATTGAACTGTCATTCAGAGATGCCCGACACAGAGCATGGAGGTGTTGCTTTTTTATCAACTAGTCAAAATTCACTGTCCTGTTGCTGAAACAATCCATATACCATCTCCTTGTTCGCAGGAGTTAGAAAGAAAAAGAAAAAAATATATATATATATGGTATATATGGAGAGAGAGAGAGAGAGAGAGAGAGAGAGAGAGAGAGAGAGAGAGAGAGAGAGAATGAACTTAGGAATAAAGAAAAATTAAAAGTGCCATAAAAGAGGAGTGTGTGTATACACATATACATAAATATATAGATATATAGATCCATATAGATGTATACAAATAGAGTATAGATTTAAAGACACCATGGCATAGTGGAAAGAACACTGGGCCTGGAATCAGGCGCCCTTGGCTCTAGTCTCAGGTGACATATTTTGTAGTTATTTCAATTTGGGCAAGTTCCTTCACTTGCTGAGGACTCGATTTCCTTATATGTAAAATGGAGGTAATACCAATTGTAGCAGCAAGCACCCCAACATCCGCAGGGTGACTGCCAACACAGGTTCTTAGATCTGCTTTTCAAAAGGAAAGCAACTCAAAATGGGTTAACAAGCTTACTTTAATCAAACAAACATATATTACCTAGTTCAGGGGGAAAGGTCAGCACCCCGAACTTCAGAGTATACAGACAGATCAAACAGACAGGCTTCCAAACTGTCCAACCATTATATCAATACCAAATCACAGTTACCAGAGAGGGAAGCATCAACATCTGGGTTTTCAAAGCCGGGGGGCTCTCAACAACGGCTTCCCAGAGTCTTATCTGGTCAAATCACACAACACTTCTCAAAGTGAGCCCCAAAGCAAAGCCTCAAATCAGGGATTATATAGTCTTCTCCTGGCTCACAGAATGTAACCACCCTCTTGACCCACACAGCATCAAGGTGTGGTCATTCCTGAAAACCAAGCCTCCTACCACAGGCTCCATGTGACCACATTCAGCCTATTAGGGGGCAGAATATATTTTCAAATCAAGGGAGGTTCTCAGAGTCACTTAAGTCAATCAAAGTCTCTTAAGCCAATCAAAGGGCCTAGGGGCAGGGAAGATCTTCAAATCTGCATTTCCATTACACCAATCCAATACTGGTAGGTTTATCCCTCCTCCTCTTTGTCTTCCCCCTTCCTCTCCTCTCCTTTCTTCTCTCTCTTCTATTGATATCTTTTGTTTTTACATTATCTTATTTCTGAATATATTCTTTTCCAACTCTATTACCTAGAATGGCATCTCTTTGAAGGAAAGAGGGAGGGAGGAAAGAGGAAGCGAGAGAAGAGGGAAGGAGGAAAGGAGGGAGGGAGGGAGAGAGGCAGCAGTTTGACAGTGCATACTATGTTTGTCATTCATAGCAAAATGGCCATGGACAAAGAAGGCAAGGTTGATAGAAGACAAAACACAAATATATTTTAAAAAATATTAATCCAAAACAGTGTGTGGAAATGGGTCCTTGGGTAGATAAACTATAGGATGAATTAGCTCCCATCTTGAGCAAGGGAGGTTCTGGGTCAGATTCCCTGAACCAATCATGTCATAGGTTCTCAATCCTAAACTCAGAGTCGTTTGCCTTTATCATTAGATCCTGTTCTTTGTGACCTATAAAACATCCAGCTGACTTGAAGTATAGACTCTAATTAGATCTCCTACCTGATGCCCTAGAAGAGGTGGTAAGCAGGTTGTAATAAGAGGTCTATTATCAGGCAGACCCCAATGGTCAAGGCCAACCTTTGAGCCCACTGGTTATGCACAGATACATTAAAACAAAACAAAATCTCAGGATCAACAAGTCAGAACTAAGAGAGGCCTTCGAACATAGAATGTCATGGCTGGGAGGGAGTTTAGAATGTAGAATGCAAGAACTTGGAAGATCCTAAGAAAGGGAAAGTCAGATTTGGGAGGGACCTTAAAAAATTTCATGTCAGAGCTGGTGGGTAAAAGTATGTGGTGGGGTATATTAGAGCTACCTTCAGAACAGCTTTTAATAAAGTTATGAAGAATCTTTAGGATCATCTAACCCTGTAGAAGATTTTAAGAGAAGGCTCTAAGAGAAGACAGATCCTGTAGTTGCCACTAAGGATATGAATATAAGATGATTTTCTAGGTCTCTTTAAGAATTGGGATCCTTACCTGACATGTTTAGTGCCTATGCACTAAATTTTAAAGAAGAGGAAACTATCCGTGAGAAAAGATATGTCTAAGGTCCTGCAGTAGTGACCTCAGAGGTCATCTACTACAATGCCCCCATTTTTCAGAAGAAGAAACAGCCTTAGGGAAATGTAGTCAGGTAAACAGGTGGTAAGTGCTAGAGACAGGATCTGAACTCATATATGTGGACCAGCATTCTTTTTAGAACCCCACTGGCCCTGGAGGAGTGGCTGCCAATAATCTAATTATGAGTAACTGAGCAAGTTTGAACTCCCACCTCCCAAGAGACTAGACCTTTCAGTCTCATAACTCTTATTCCCCATGCCAAGTTTTCCTACTTTTGAGGATTCTTCCATTCCAGAGCTCTGTGTCACACAGAGAGAACAGCAAGGCCCATCAGCATTTCCTTTGATAACTGACTCCCTCCCCTAGCCAAGCAACAAGGCCCCACACAACTCAACATCTGTTGACATCAAACACTCATATATTTAGGGCCTTTGATCATGTGGGGCCAACCATGTGTGCAGGAAGATTCAGATACCTTTCCAACTACAAAAATCAAACTCGGTCAACTGCAGATGGAATCCACTGAGAAGGACTGCCCCATGTTGAGTCCCCTGTGTCCAAGGCAGATGGCACAGGCACTGAACCTGTCAGGTAAGGATCCCAATTCTTATTTCAAAGAGCCCTATAAAAGAAAGCTCTAGAAGTCTCTTGTGAACATGTTTAAGGAATCAGACTCAATTTAGCTTCAGTTTACAATTCTCTTTCCCTCCAATTTCACATATCATCTATGTTTTATTCTCCCTTCTAGCCCTGCCTAAGGGTGGAGTTGTGGTCAGAAGAGGCTGAGAAAGGTTAAATGATTTGCTCAAGGTTATACAGTCTAGGGTGAAGAAAGACAGATGGACAGACACTTTGAAGTGGTCAGGTCACCACAAGTGGCCTCAATCAATCAATCAATTAATCAATAAGCATTTGTTAAGTCCTAACTATATAAGCAGACAGTGTAGTAGCCACGAAGGATATGAATACAAGAATGAGATGGCCCCTGCCTTCAAGGAAATCATATCCTAATACAAGGTACAGTGTGGGGAAAGAAAACTAGTTACCTAGTCAGAGAACCAAGGTTCAAATTTAGTAATTATTACTTAATTTCTGTGTTAAGCTTGAACAAATCACTTAACTGTCTCATGACTCCATTTCCTCTCTCTAAAATAGAGGGCGGGGGGGAGGTAGGTGACATAGCTGATAGATAACTGGACTTGGAATCAGGAAAACACCTTCATTAGCTCAAATCTGGCCTCAGATATTAGCTGTGTGACCCTGGGCAGAGACCTAAAGCTGCAGGTTACCTTAGAAACTAACCCAACCTCTTCGTTTTCTATATGGGTAAACTGCGGTCCAGAGAAGTGAAGTAACTTTCTCAGAATCACATAGTTCATTTGTGTGATTCCTAGATACTAAAACCAAAGGCTCTGATGGTTCCTTCTGTGGTTCAGTGACTCTTCATGATTGTCTAAATAGTCTCTTTCCTTATAATGTCAGACACTGACGGATGCATCACACTTTTTTAAGGAAGTTTCATCAAAAAACCTAGAATTACCATAGACATTAGAAAGGTTGACCCAAAGGTTGGACACCTCACACAAGCACATCTAGACTTCTAAAACATAACTAGCTCCTAATGTCACTCATCAAAAACTCCAACAGATATTAGAGCTTCTTGCCACTTTAAAAGAAACACATACAGAAGCACCTTGGTTTGCATGTTTAAGAAAAAACGAAGAGGACAATCAATGGTCAGCAACCTCCAGGGACACTTCAAATGCTGGAGATGTCTCCCAAACTCTTCTCATCTAGAGGGTGATTAATCAGTGATAATTACTAACAACCATCACCAACTCAAAGCAATAAATGAACACCAATGGACCTCCACAGGCGGTTAGGTGGCTTAGTGCTTAAGATCACTAGATTTGGAGTCAGAAAGACCTGAGTTCAAATCCTGCCTCAGAAACTTACTGTATGACCTTGGCTAAGTCACAACCTCTGTCTGCCTCAGATTCCTCTTCTCTAAAATGGGGGTAATAATAGTATCTACCTCCTAGGGTTGTTGTGAGAATCAAATGAAATAATATTTGTAAAGCATTTTGCAAACCTTCAAATGCTATAGAAATGCTACTTATTATTACTAGTATCATTACCATCAATTTGCAAGTCTTGCTTGTATGGTCATAGATAGACATTTGCAGAGTTTGAGGAGCATGACATCTTCAGTCCGGATTCTTAAGTACCTTTCATACTGTACTGGAAAGACATAAGCCATCCTCATCCCTTCCATTTCTCACTGCTTTCATCTGCAAAATGGAAACATCACATTGCCTTGTCCATTGCAGTGAATCAGAGGCTTTAAGATCCTGAGGAAAAATAGCACCAAAGTTGTGAATAATACCCATTCCAAAATGACACGAATTTTAGGGGAGAGGTAGCAGGTATAGTGGATACAAAGCCATCGAAGCCAAAAGCCATAGCAAGCCTCAGCCTCTAAATATTCTAGATAACTCTCTAAGACTAAGAGTTACAGAGAAGGTGCCAATCTCCATTGGTAAAGTGAGTTTCTTCATGGGTCTTCTTCATGTCAATGAATTCACAAGCCCAGAACCCAACTCTATCAGTATTTGCAGAGGATGGGCTTTTTTCTCATTATAGACTTATTAGAGGGAGTTCTTTAGAGTTCCATAGCTCTAATTAAAATAGGATCATGGATCTAGAGCTGCAAGAGACTTCAGAAACCATCTAGTCCAAACATATTTTACAGATAAAGGAATAAAAACTCTGGGAAGTTAAATGACTTGCCCAAGGTCACAATGGTAGCAAGTATCACAGGCAGAATTTTACCGTAGGTCCTCTGACCCAGGCTCAGTGTTCTGTTCCATGCCATCCCATGTCTCTATCATTGAGTTTATAATAAGTCACCAACATGGAAGGTAGACAGTGCATATTCATTTCTGCTCCTTCATCTAGCAAAAAAAGAGTCTCCTGATCTTATAAATACACTAATCCCTGGATATCTGATTTCCCAAGCAAAAGCTTTCCTTTGTCTAACTTAGATTTTCTCCCACTTGTCTTTTTAATTCCCTAAATGTAAGCAATAATGATCTCTTCGATAATATTTAGAGTACTTGGAAATAATTTGACCACACTAATTGTCTATGGGACCTTAGGGAAATCACTTAACCTTTCTCTAGGTCTCAATTTCTTCATTCATCTAGCTGAATGTTACACCACCTCTAAGATCTGGATACAGGAGGGAAGATATTGTTTGCTAGGATGCTCTCTAAGCTATTATCCACCTCTACAATACTTTTTCTCCCTGTTCTATTTATTGCTATGCAGAGGAAGCTGAGTTATATTTCTCTCTGTCTCCCTCTGCCTGCCTCTCTCTCTCTCTCTCTCTCCCCCCTTTCTTCTTATCCCTGCACCCCCTCCCCAAAATGCATAGAATTAAAGAGGACTGAACTAGGGATCACTTACCTTCCCTACTCCATTCTAGAATTTGACAATTTTTATTTCACAGTGTGTATACACACACACATATACAGTATATAATATAGTATAATAGCCATAAACCCACACTGAAGCCTCACATGGTAGACCAGCACTAGGATGAACAGACATCTATTAGAGATGGGGATTATTTCTCACCTGGCTCTACTAATTTCTTCTTAAATGACTAATGATACCAATATGGGACTACTGAGCTTTGTTGTAATCAGTCCAGATGTTTCCACAGGTGGCTGCTGCATGGCCATACATACATTCTCAATATGGCCATAATCATAACTGCCATTTTATAATGACAAAGATTTGCAAAGAACCATGGGTATATTTAATTCTTTGTTCCTCAAAGAAATCTTGTGAGGTAGTTATTGCAGTTGGTATTACTCCCATTTTATAGATATAGGAACTGATATCTCAGAGAGAAGAAGTGACATAAGGAGGGCCACAAAGCTGGTAAGTGTTTGAGGTGCCATTTGAATCTGGGCCCTTCTTGAATCTAAACCAGAAGCCCACTCTGCTATAGTGCCTCTCATCCTATCTTATAGCTCCTGTACGGCAACCTCTAAATATGGCTATAACTGACAGATCTTTGACTGATGCAAAATATGGTATTTAAAAATCCAGAATTTTAAATCCTTAAGTCTTTTGTAGCTTGCTTTATCTATGGGAGAATATGGCAGCTAGGGGGCACTGTAATGCATAGACTGACCGACCTGGAGTCAGGAGGGCTCATCTTCCAGAGTTCAAATCTAGCCTCATACTTATACAGCTAGTTATATAACCCAGGGCAAGTCACTTTATCCCTGTTTGACTCAGTTTCCTCAGCTGTAAAATGGGCTGGAGAAGTAAATGGCAAACCACTTCAGTATCTCTGCCAAGAAAACCCCAAATGGGTCATGAAGATTTGGATATGCCTGAAATGACTGAATAATAGCAAATGGAACCTCAGAACATCATATCTCAAACAAAGCCAGTGGGTATATCAGCTTTCATTATTAGCTGCCAATCTGCTGGTGGCACTGCTGAAGAGTAGTCCCTGGACTCAGCAGTACAAGGAGACCTTATTTCCAAGGACAAATAGAAGGTGAGTAACCCACTTCTCTGGACCAGGAATCATAATCTTCGATCAAGAACAGGATACATGCTAAACAGGAATGGATGATAACAATAATTCCTCATTTACATATCACTTTAAAATAGACAAAAGATTTCCCTCGGGAAAATTCTACTGAGGTAGTTGGTGTGAGTATGAGTATGCTCATTTTACAGATGGCGAAACTGAGGGTTAGAGATAAAAAGCCATGCAGCTAATAAATTGCAGAACTAGGGTTCAGACCCAGATCTGCTGACTTCAGATCAGTGCACTTTCTACTCTGTTATGCATCTATTTGAAAGCCTTACTACAGATGGAAGAGCAGTACATAGTAGTCTTTGACCAAAATGCTCTGAAATAGTCCAAGTCCCAATCCTCTGAGAAGATGTCTCTAAGATGTCTATTCATAAAATGAGCAATGGCTAGAATTTCACTGTTGGCTTTGATGGGTGTGTATGTGCCCGCTAAAATGATGGGACAGAAAGCACCTCCATCCTCCCCTGAAGGGTATACAGTATTTAACTCTGCTTCCTGCACAGCATGGGTGATGAGGTTTTCACATGATGACATATCAGCACCATGGTCAGCACCATGTCCTTGACAATAACAGGGAATCCCAAGGAAACAGAATGTTTCATAGCATCATAAATCTAAAGGTAGAAGAGAACTCATAGGCTAATTATTCAAGTACCTCCATTTTACAGCTCAGGAAACTGAGGAAGCACGTCCAAGTTCACACAGATAGTAAGCAGCAAAGGTGGAAGCTAACCTAGGTCATCTTCCTCTAGCACTGGTCTTCCTTTGTACCCCAACTGTTCCCTCTATTTTATCTTCCTTCACTACCTTGTTTTCCTCTCCCCTTCATACTTTTATATAGTTTCTGGTGCTTCCATCTTAGAAAGATAATTTTTCACAAATGCCATGAGGCATATCTTCCAGCATACCCTATAAAGGGGTGAGGGAATATCTCCTTTTTCTGAGTTTTCTGGATTTCAGTTTTCTCTTCTGTAACATGAAGTAGTTTTATGATTTTAAATCCAATCAAAAGATATCACTGATCTAATCTTTCAATATTAGCACCCATGGGGTTTAGATCACCTGCTAATGGAGTAATTAGAAGGCAGTAAGGTGCAATGGAAACCATGTCAAAAGCCCTGGGTTCAAGTTCTTGCTTTCTGGGTTTCTGTGGGAAATTCTTATCTTAGTCTTTCCTATGTTTTACATTGTCCTTCCTCTCCTCACTTAGAACAACTAGGTGGTACAGTTGATAAAGTGCTTGGCCTGGAGTCAGGATGATGAGTTCAAGTCTGGCCTCAGACACTTCCTAGCTCTGTGACCCTAGACAAGACATGTGACCTTGTTTGCCCCAGTTTCTCATCTATAAAATGGTCTGGAGAAGGAAATAGCAAACCATCCCAGTATTTTTTACCAAGAAAATCCCAAATGTGGTCAAAAAGAGCCAGGCACAACTGAAATAACTGAACAACAAAATCCTCTCCAGAGGCCAACACACAATACAACATATAACAGGTACTCTAAAAACAAAACTCTGTTACTCTATTGTGTCACAAGTCACAAAACATCCCCAAACCTTCAAACCTGAATTTCCTTACCTATGAAATGGGCAAAATAACAGCTGTAGTACATAACTTGTTGGATCATTGTGCAGGTTACTTGTGACAAAGAATTTTATAGTGTTTAAAGTACAGTGCATAGGTACTGCTTCTTATCATCCCTCTATTATATTAAAAGCCTTTTGATTGGAAGGGATCACAGTTTATCTCCAAAAATATCAGAAATCAGAATTTATGAATAGAAAGGGACCATTGGGGACATCAAAATTATAGGGTGCAGAGAATTAAACCCTAGTGTGAAAATTCCCTTTCATAGAGATCAGCAAAATGTCCATTATTTATCATCTTTAAAAGTTGATGAGGAAATCTGGCCGCCATTTCCATGAAGTATCAGGTGCCTCGCCAGGGTCTCCCTGCTGGCCTCGACCATGTCTGGTCGGTTCCCAGTCCTGGTGTGAACAAAAAGGACAAGAGCCATGTGGTGTTGGAGAACACCTACATCCTGAAACCCATCTTCCAACAAAGGTTCCGACCCTCTATGGTGAAAGGTTGCATGCACACCATACTCAAGGAAGAATTAGCAACTGCTCAGTATAAGCCAAGTGAAATGCCTGCCCTCACAAAATTTTTATCAGAGAGCATCAAAAATAAATTAAAAGAAATGGGATTTGACCGATACAAAATGATGGTACAAGTAGTGATTGGATAGCAAAGAGATGAAGGAGTAAATATGGCTGCTCGATGTTTCTGGGATGCAGACACAGACAACTACACTCATGATGTTTTTATGAATGATAGTTTGTTCTGTGTCGTAGCTGCATTTGGCTGTTTCTACTACTGATCCTTTGAAGAACAGGGTAAAGAAATATGACCAAAAAGAAAGGATGAAATTTTTCTTTGGTTTATATGCTGAGTTTATAATTCAACCAACAAGTATTGTATGTATGTCTTGTTAAAATAAAGATTGGTTGATAGTTTGGCCAAAAAAAAAAAAAGTTGATGAGGACACTGAGATGTTGTTGAGTGATTTGTCCATGGATCAAAAGGTCATAATCTGAAGCCTTAAGGTTCTTCCATTGCTATCTACTCCAACTGCTTTATTTTGCATACAGGAGAAAACTAAGGAACAAGGAATTTAAATGAATATGCCTTGGCAAATCTTATTAAAATACTGCAACAAAATCCTCTCCATAAGATATGGGAGGAGTGGCCACATGGCCATTGTTTGAAGACTTCCAATAAGGGTGAGCTCGACATCTTCATTTTCCTTTGGAATAATGTCCATCTTTAGGAAGATTCCTCCCACCCCCACCAGGGAACCTAAATGTACGATCCTTAGGACATACTTTTCTTTCAGTTCACTAAATATTCATCAAACATCTAACATAATGCAAGGTATTGAAGTGAGGAATAATGAATAAATACTTTTTAATGAATATTTGACTGATTGAATGAGTGAGTGAATAAATAAGTGATTTGGAACAGTTCTTAATTGTGTGTGTATCTGTATGTGTGTGATATCTTTTCAAAAAATGAAGCCCATGGACTCCTTCTTAGAACAAAATTTTAATGCATAAAATCAAATACGTAGGATTATAAAGGAAAGATTAGTAAAAAAAATATTTATTTCCCCAAGTAACTTCACAAACTACCTTAAGTTTATCACAGGACCATGGAGGTCTATGGACTTGGGGTTAAGTACTCCTGACCTAGAGATGAGGAAAGATCTCCTCTCCCCAAGCATCAAGTTAGAGAGTCTAGGCAGCAGCTCACGCAGAATCTACACAGGGACTTGGAGAGCTTCTGGAGTGGGAGATAGTAAGAGGAGGATGGGCAAAATATGGAGTGAAGGAGGAACATTTCATTGTTTGTCAGAGCCAGGTAGTTCTAGAGCCCTGTGTTGCCCAGTGCAGTCACAAGAAAGAAGGGCATTTCCAAATCCCCAGACCCAAGACCTGAAGCTCACAGATGATTCAAAGTCTGCTGCCAGATGGTGATACCAGTGGAAAACAGGCAGTAGCACAGCTGTTAACATGTGCAGGGATGTGCCCATTAATCAAATGGTATGCAGATACCCTGGGAAGGCAAGAAAAGAACTGCTGGGAAAAGAAGAGAAAGAGGACAAATCCACTGGTTGGCTTAGCAAAGAAAGACGGCCCAGTAGGAAAAAGAAGTTGTAACTGATGCAGCCAGTTAGCAAGATTAATGGAAACGGAACCCATTTTGCATGGTGGTCAATCTTCAATAATTTTAGGGTAATCGAGACTAATTTCAAGGTAATCAGAAAAACTGCCCAGGTCTAAAGTTTGGCGGGGATTCCTTTATGCCCTTAAAACCTGGTGAAATAAGAGACTGCCATGTGTGGAACAATTCCAAACCATTTTTGTCCTCATTCCAAACTATTCTGTGTCCAGTGCCCTGAATCTTGCAAATAGACTCAGGGAAAAATGAATAACAGCAGCAAGAAAATAGCTTTGCTTGAGGAATTTAATGATGGC
Source organism: Gymnobelideus leadbeateri (assembly GCA_011680675.1). Classification (NCBI taxonomy): domain Eukaryota; kingdom Metazoa; phylum Chordata; class Mammalia; order Diprotodontia; family Petauridae; genus Gymnobelideus; species Gymnobelideus leadbeateri. Next base: position 618,913 of record WOXC01011749.1, on the reverse strand, counting down.
TAGATCCAGGAAGAGGCCAAGATGTAGATTGCACAAGAAAGAAAACAGACCAGGGTAGTATAATATTTTTTAAAAATGACAGGAAAAACTCCAAAGGAGTTGGAGTAGGATTAACTCAGGAAGAGGACATGTCACAGGACAAAGAAAAGAGCCTTTGATTTGGGGTCAAAATACCCAATTTGGAATGCAGGCCCTGATAGACAAGCTGACAGATTTGGGTATTTGCCTTTTCTCCAGGCCCCCATTTCCTCATCTATGAAGTGGGGGACCTTACTGGCATGTTGGGAAGGAAACTATTTTTCAAGGTAAAGAACTCTAGCTAAGTGGGGTAGCCAATAGACTATTGGACTTGGATATAAAAAGACTTGGGTTCAAATACCTTCTTCAACACCTACTTAGGTACAAGACCTTGAGAAAGTCACTTAACCTTTCAGCCCCAGATTCTACTTCAGTAAATTGGAGATAATAATAGCACTAGAGGGTATTATGAAAATCAAATAAGATAAGATATTCAGTAAGCTTTGCAAACTTTAAAAGACCATGTAAGTGCTATTGTCATTGTTGCTGTTATTGCAGAAAGGGAAGGATCTTTTTGTAGTCTTTATCTCTGCAATTAATGGTTTTAGAGATGTCAAAGAATTTGACAGAGACCACACTTAAAACCATTTTCCTGACTACAAGGTTGACTCTACTCATTGCCCCAGCCTGCCTTTTAAATACTAGTTATAGCATTTCTTTTTAAGCTTGATCTGTGATTATAATGCTGGGGGATAGGGGTGGGGTGGAATTCACCTGATCTAGGTGAAATTCCTCCACCAAGGCAGATCTATAACTACTGTTTTAGAGAGTTGCTTGGGGCCCAAAGAGGTTATGTCACATGCCCATGGATTAAGGGATAGTAATTTGGAGCCAAAAAGAGTGACTGAGGCAGTTTAGTCCAACTATCTCATTTTACAGAGGAGGAAACTGAGACCCAGGAAAGTTAAGTGACTTGCTCATGATCATGTCATATTGATGGGGTGCTTGGGTGCCTGTGCTTTAACCACAGTTTGTAAAATCATATCAGTTTGCAAAATCACATTTCTCTTTAGCCTCAAAACACTGTCTCAGGAAGTTTCTCCCTAGCTCAAGGGCAGCATGCCCTAACAAAATACTTATCTCTCTTCCTGTTACAGTGGTCAGCTGCATCTAAGAATCCTTCACTAGAACTATCTATAAGTAACTCCCTAGCCCATTATACACATCCTGGATCCCTCATTAGCTTGGGACATATGTATACTCCCAACATCCATCTTGTCAAACAAGACACTGATGAGTGGCAACTTGGCCAGCCCTAACTGCTGGATGACTTAGTGACATTTCAAGCCTAAAACCATACCTCCAATGCAGCTCTGCCTTGGGCTGCTTCCCAGTGAATTATGGGCAATATGCTTATGTAGTAGATAATAAAAGTGCATGTTTCCTTTAAGTACTGACCACTCCTTAACTCCTCCCTAATCTCACCCTTACTCACTTAGCATAATTGGCACAGGTTTTACTAAAGATTATTCTATTAAAACTTTAACTCTACCCCTTTAAGGTTGCAGGTTCCCTAAGGACTCTTGCCCATTGTAAAGCATAACAATAAACTTATACCATCCTGACTTAAAGATGCTTGACCTCATAATTCATTCCAGCCTTCCCACCTTGGGACTCTGGTTATTGGGGTTCCTGAAACACATACATCCCAGCATCAATATGGGCATTAAGTGGCAGAGGTAGGATCTTTGACTTCAGAGTCAATGCCCTCTCTGCTGTACCATGCTCCATATGGTCACTCCACTATTATGTGTATAAAACAATACTCGAACCCAAGTTTTCCTAACTTTCACACATCTCTTTTTCTACATATTGTTGTTGTTCAGTCATTTCAATCATGTCATACCTAACTCTCCATGGTTCCATTTAGGATTTTCTTAGTAATGATACTGGAGTGGTTTGCCATCTCCTTCCTCAGCTTATTTAACAGAAGAAGAAACTGAGGCTAAAAGGGATAAGTGACTTGTCTAGGGTCACACAGCTAATTAGTATCTGAGGCTGAATTTGAACTCAGGTCTTTCTGATGCCAAGCCCAGTGCTCTATCCACTGCATCACCATGCTGCCCCTTCTCTTCCATGCTATATCTCAATTAGATCCTAATCACCATAGATTAGAATGGACAGGGTAGATCTAGCCCATCTCCCTGAATGGCACCAAGAAACCTTTGTACAAGAAACCTTTCTGCTTTAGAAATGCTGCAGTGGGACTTCAAAGTCGGGCCATTGGTCAAGGCAATTAAAATGTCCAGAGGACTGAACTATGGCCTATAAGGGACTAGTTCAAGAATTCATTTTAATTAGATTAAAATTGGCCAGTGCTGTGCAGTTTTCAACCAGTAAGAACTATACCTCAGTTAGACCTTCTTTCTTATAGTAACTCTGGCGGGAAGACTGAAGGAGGGCTGAGGAGACTTGATGCTAAGTGGTGAGATACCATGAACGAAGCAATTATTTGGATTCCTCTAAGTCTCTATATGGGAAGGTTGGAAATCATCTAATCCTACTCCTTGATTGGACAGGAAAGGAAAATGATGCCCAGAAAGAACAAGGGGTCTGTTTTGAGTCACATAACTAGCTGGTAACAGTAGGACATTGGAATTCCTTTGTCATTAGATAGAGGGTGCTGTGCAGCTGTGGCTCAAGGCAGAGGAAAACCAATCATAAAATTAAGTTCACAATGACAAAGTGACTCAGAGTTGCAAAGTGCTTTGCATACAGCCTTGTAAGAACCTTGGAGTACGGGTGCTTTTACTATTGCTATTTTATAGTTGAGGAAATTGGGACTTGGAGAATGTAAGTGACTTGCTGAGGGTCATACAGTAAGTATTTAAGGTAGGATTTTAATCTGAGTCTTTTTGATTCTAAGTTCTGTGCTGGATATAGGACAGTTAACTATGGGCCAAAGTTGGTTCTCTGGTTACCTACCTCTTGGCTGGTCCCCTGAACCAAAGATTTCTGATATAATATAATCTTGAGGACAGGGAAGAGTATTTCAACTCCCCACCCTGCCTCTCTGTGTCCCCAGTGCCAAGGACAGCTCCTGGCATAATAGGACTGAATTGAGTGGGGAGAGTAAGTGGTTCAAAGGTCATCACATCCAATCTCCTTAATTTGCAAATGAGGACTCTGAGGCCAAGAGAACAAAGGGGGAATTCCCCAAGGTCTGGTATTATTTCCACTAAGCCTTGCTGGGAATATCTGGCAGAAGTAAAATCTTGTGGAGGATAATTCTTTAGGCTTGGCATTCAATGCGTCTTAGAGCTTGGCAGGAATCTAACATTCCGACTTATTTCACATCATTCTCTTTCATATACTCTACTCTTCAGCCAAATGGGATCATTAGCTATCCCTAGAACCTGATAATCCCTTCATTTGACATTCTTGATCCCCATGCATTCATAGAAACTCCTCCCCCTTCCTGGAATATGCTCCCTCTTCCTGGTTTCCCATCTTAGCATCTTTGTTTTTCTTTAACAATTAACAATTTTTCTTTAACAATATTCTTTAACAAAATTGAACAATTTTCTTTAACAATTTGTTTTTCTTTAAGAAGCAGGATTCTATCTTCTCCTCTTTGAATTTTCCTCTAATCTCTACCCACCTCCATCTCTTCCCTTTCATCTTCCCTTTTATTTACATAATCATGCACGTGTATATATGTATCCAGTAGAACATAAATTTCTTTTAGGTGGAGAATATTTTGTTGCTAGCTTCCTAGGACATGTGGTCCTAGATCAGGGCTTTATAAAAACCAGCATTTAAGTAATATTTATTGAATCAATCAATCAAGATACATTTTAAAAGATACTTGCTATATCTCAAGTACTGGGGAAACAAAGACAAAAGTAAGATAGTCTTGCTCTCTATGAGTTTACATTCTATTGAGGCAAACAATATGTGGTATAAAACAATATATGGTACAAAGTAAACATAACATAATGGGAAGGGGAGAAGGCAATACCATATCATGTAGGCAGTGGCAGTGATCTGAGCTTTTAACCTAGGAATTCTAAGAGGCTGGATAGAGGAGGGAGTGCACTCCAGACATGAGGCACAGTCCGTGCAAACATACAGCGATGGATAATGGAGTATCTTATGAAGAAGAAGAAAGATGAGTTTGAATGGAGCATAGACTATGTGATAAGAGAAGAATGTGTAATGAACAGGTAGATAGGGTTATTCAAATATGAATATTTAGAGTGACCCGACAAGCTTACATAGGTAGGAAGTAGCCACAATCCCTCAGGAAAATCAAAATTTCCCTCACCACCACAGAATTGGATGGAGGTAGTGATGCATTGGGATACTGCAGTAATAAAATCTTTTGATAATATTATCAAATATGAAAATAACCTCCAAATGGACATAGGAGTGAGCCACGCCATATAAGGCATGGTGAAGCACCCCCTGGGTATCTCTCAGACTGTACAAGGCTAAGCCATTCTCTGAAGATGACCTGGCCCTAGAGACCAACTCCTTTCCCTGGATGACCAGGTTCTTTTCCTCGAAAGGTTAAGGATGCAAATGTGGCTTCTGCAGCAGGGCTATGGAAAAGATCTCCTTTGTGGGGGGAAGAGCTCTTATCTTTTTTGGTGAACATTAATTATTTAAAGCCTTGAGCCAGAAGGGGGCACTGCTACCTCTACTGAGAGACAGGGAAAGCAATAGAGGGGGAGAGAGAGGCAGGCTGCCTACACAGCCATGGGGGAGGGGGCAGGCTGAAGTACAGGGCATCTGGGATGCCTGGGGTAGCAGATCTGTTACTAGCTGGTTACAGATCTCAAGTTATAAATAAGTTCCCTTTCTTTGACTAGAGAGGATCTCACTATCCCATAAAGAAAAGAAAAAAAAAACCACAACAAAACCCTGCAACATTCTCTCTTCTCAAATATCCTCTAAACTTGTGCTATATTTTCCTCTTGCTTCCTCTGAACCGAGTCTATCTGTCATTTAGCAAAACACAAAACCGCAGCATCTCAGAAATAAGGCTAGGGTGAGGGGTAGGGGGAAGGAATCCTTTTGGTAAAGATATAATCTTTCAAAAGCCTCATCTATATTGTAAAGTAATAGCTCATTAAGAGAGGTGACTAGGTGGCAGGGAGGGCCTGGAGTCAGGAAGATTTGAGTTCAAATCTAACTGTAGACACTTGCTAGCTGTGTGACTTGGGGCAAGCCACTTAACCTCTGTCTGCCTCAGTTTCCTCATCTGTAAAATGGGGATAATAATAGGACTTACTAGACAGAGCTGTTGTGAGAATCAAGTGTTTGTTGTGAGCATCCATTGAGATAATATTTGTAAAGCACTCAACACAGCTCCTGACACGTAGTAGGAGCTATATAAATGTTTATTCCCTTCCCTTCCCCACTAACAAGTGGAAGACCATTCACAAGCCATGCTTTAATTTTAAATAATGAGTTTGTTTCTCTTCCACAGTCAGCTAACATATTCGCTTTTCCTTCAGTCAGTGTCAATTCCCTTTCCTTCAAGTTATATTTGTTATACTGCCAGACAAAAATATTCTTCCTCTAGGCCATTCAAACACATACAAGCTCAGAGCCCATTTAAAAACACACACGCATGAAACATCCCTCCCTATGCACTGAACCATCTCTTCTTAACTGCTGAGCTACAGACAGTTAGCTCCTTTAATGTTTCTTCTGTTGTCTATCCCTGAATCCTAATCACCACAGCTCTTCTCTGGACTCTAATTCTCCAATTTGCATATCTGTCTTTCTTTCTGTTGGTCTCTTTCTGTCTCTTTCTGTCTCTTTCTCTCTCTATCTCTCCCTCTCCATCCCTCTCTTTCTCCCTCCCCCCTTTCCCCCTTTTCTTTCAGCACTTCCCATCCCCAGGCCTTTTTCCTCACCTCTAAAATGGAGGGTGGGGTGAACTTGAGGTCCCTGGCAGCTCTAGGATCATAATATCCTCCTTAGACCTCATAGAATGACAGAATTTGACAACTGGCAGGTTCCCTAGTGATGATCTACTCAGATCCATACCTGCAAATAATAGCTACTATGAGGTAACCCACAAGACATGAGCCAAGCTCTGTTTTCAGCTCTCCAAGGAGGTGCTGGCCCCCAACTTTTCAAGGCTTCCATTCTAACCTTTGGATAGCTCTGACTCTTAGGAAGCTCTCCCGAACATCAAGTCTTTAGTGATTCATTGCTCTTGGTTCTGCCCTCTGGGCATTTTTCTCACCTGTAAAATGAGAGATCTGGACTAGATGGCCTTGAAAGTGGCCCCCTAGACCTCAGATCCTAGATGAAGTCTGAGATTGCTTTCAATTCTAGATTTTAGGATTCACCTGCCTGCACAACAGATTCCTTACAGAGAGGACTTGAATCAGGACCAAAGCACAGATAAACAGGTTCTAATAGAAAGATGAATCTATCTGACTGTGGATGTCAATAGGAAAAAAAAAAATCTTTGTTTTCACCAACATTTAACTGAAGTTTGTCATTTTCTTTATGTAAAAAACATAATTCTGAGAAGGGGTTCATAATGCTTTACCAGAATGCCAGAGGGATCCATGACATCAAAAAAGAAATTTTAAAAAGGTTAAGAATCCCCAATCTAGAACACACCAAAAAAAAAAAAAAAAAGGTATAAACTTACGGTTGGAAACTATTCCCAGAGCATTCTCCTAGGAAATGGGGTTACAAAGGTTAAAAAAGCAGGGTTCTTGCCCTCATGATAATGGGGATTCCTTTCACTTATGGGTTGTACCATATGACTACTGACATCCCTTATAACTCTCACCCCTGAGATTCTGAGATCTGGCATCCTCTTTCACTCTGCAGACGAGAGACTCCCAGTGCAGTGAGTTCTGCAAAGACACATAGGTTGTGCCAAACAGGAAATCAGATCCGCCTACTTTATCATAGGCTCTAAGAGTTGGAAGGGACCTCAGAGGTCATCTGGTCCAATTCTTTAATTGGAATTTATTTTCTTTAATTTTTAAATTAGCTTTTACTAATTAATTTATTATTTACTAATTTTATTATTTTATTTATATTATCAATTAATTGTTAAAGTTAACAATATTTTCTTTAATTGGATGAGGAAACTGAGCTTTGGAAAAATTGCATGGATTGATCCAGATTACATAAGTAATTAAGTGGGATTATTATTATTCAAATAGCTATGATGGGATAGAAAATAAACAAAGGACATGTATGGAGGATTATGAAAAAAAAATGGAGGGAAAAAAGATGAAATAGAATGTGGAAGCCACAGATCCATCTCAGACCTGAGGCAGAGGACAGTGAGTGCTACAGAGGAAGAAGACAAGATGAGCTAGGGAAATGCGAACTAGTCCATTTCATTTGGAACCTAGATTGTGGGAAGGGACTCATTTGAGCCAAGTCTAGGAAGTCAGACCCATAGAACATAGAATGACTACATTGTCTAATTACCCATTAAAAGGCAGTTCAACTCTGATTAAATGCAATGACCAACACTGATTCTAGAGAACAGGATCAAAAATACATTTCTCTTTTCTTCATAGAGAGCCAGAGGATTGTGGATACTGAACTGTATATACTCTGTTGGCTAGAACAGTAGGTTCTGCTAAACTGTTGTTAGCAGGGAGGTTTCTCTCCACTCCCAATAGAACAAGTGCCCCTTTATAACAGGGAGCATTCAGTTTTTTGTAAACCTCACACCTACCATAATGCCTCACATATAGTAACCATTTAATAATTGCTTATTGAATCACATCAATAAATCCAGTGGTAGAGAGGGTATACTTGAAAATGATTGTGACATTGTAAAATAAGCAAAACTTTTTTTTTTTCATTTTAAAAGTTGGAGATAAGAATACACATTCCTAAGGACTTCAGCCTCAGTGTGTAGAAAATCCAGTGTCTTTGCCAAGGAAAACTCCAAATGGATTCACAGAGTGTTGAACTGAAATTACTGGATCACAACAACTAAATAATAATAGTCATAGTGGTAGCAGGAGTGATGGCAGCAGCAACAGCCGCAGCAGTAATTTTTGTTGAATTGTTTTAGTCACAGCTAACCCGTGACCCCATTTGGGGTTTTCTTAGCAAAGATCCTGGTGGGGTTTGCCATTTCCTTTTCCTGTTCGTTTTCTTTAAAATTTAAAATTTTATTTATCAAATTTCTTCTATGTGAGGAATTGAAGTAAACAGGATTAAGTGAGTCACACAGTGTCTAAAGATGAATTTGAACTCAGGTCTGACTCCTGGCCCAGCATCCTTATCTACTTTGCCACCTAATTACTACTACTACTACTACTACTACTACTACTACTACTACTACCAACAACAACAACAACCATATTTCTGTAATGCTTACTATGTACCAGGTACTGTGCTAAGGGCTTTATAATTATTACCTCATTTGATCCTCTAGGAAGTAGGTGCTGCCATTACCCCCATTTTGCAGATGAGGAAACTGGAACAAACAGAGGTTAAATGACTTGCCCAAAGTCACACAGTCAGTATGTGTCTGAAGTCACAGTTTGCCTGACTCCAGGCGCAGTGCTCTATCCACTGAATCACCTAGACATCCAAATCATGCTAAAGTGGCCAAATATTGTCTGAGCACCCACCTACCTACCTACAACACACTCAGAATTATGGGGGAGTGCAGAGGAGGGATGTGACAGGGCACCTATTCTCAGGGAGTTTAGGATTTCAAAGAAGAGAAGGATCCAGCTATAAATGAAGGAATGATAGATAGCAGGCAGCAGCTCATGGGGGAGTGGGTCAGGATTTCTGTTGAAGGAACATCAATTGGCTCAGATCTGAGGAGCCACAAGTTACGGGGGTTATGCTATGTTCTTACTTGAACCTGCATAGAAAGCAAACTGTAACTCATGAAAGCAGACTCTATCCAGAATCATAAAAGACGCTTGGATTCTGACTTCAAACACACCAGTGGCCCTCTCAATTTCATGTACCCAAACATGGCCTTGCAGACAATAGTTTTAGAGCTAGCAAGGACCTCAGAGGCATCTAGGACAACCATCTCATTTGAAAGATCAGGATACTTAGGTTCTGGAAAGCCAAGTGATTTGCCTAAGGTCACCAGGTTTTAAGCAGCATTGATGGGATTTAGACTTAGGTTTTCTGACTCCCAATACTGTATTCTTTTCATCAGTCCCTTCCCTTAATTACCACCTGAGGATGGAGGTGGTGCAGGGATTGGTCCCATCTTCACTACTCTATAAGTTAATATGAGTCAGTGGTGCAGCAGAGGGCTTGGGACTGTTTATAGAATATACAACATTATCTTTTTACTGTCTATATATCATTCCATTCCTGTATCATTCCATTTGCATCTGCTTAGACTATTCTATCTGGGCCCACTGTGATACCTCTATTCTCCTGGTTTTTTTAAACAATATCTCAGGAACAAATAATAAGATCAGAAATAATATTCATTTACTTCCTCATTAATATCAGAAAATAAACATGAAGCTCTTTGCAAACCTTAAACCACCATAGAAACATATTGGCACTACTCTTTCTACTGGAACATTAACAATCATAGCAACAATTATAAAAACATTTCTAGTACATCAAAGCCCTTCTTTCCTAACAGCAATCCTGTAAGATTTGGAGCATAATATTATTATCTTAATTTTACAAGTGGCTAAACTGAGGCACAGAACTCATAGTTTCATTGATTTAGAGCTGAAAGGATACTCAGAGGTCACATAAGGATGAAAGAGAGAAAATTCAGACAGAATATGACAGGCATCATCAAGTATTTGAAGGCTGTAATGTGAATGAGGGGTTCCACTTGTTTTGTTTATCCCCAAAGTACAGATCCAGAAGCAATGGGTAGATGTTGCAATTAGATGAAAATCAGACTTGATGTCAGAGACACACAAATAAACAATTTAAAATAAATAAAAACAAACTTCCTACCAAGTGGAAGGTTTCTAAAGAGGCATTTACTGCCTGGAGCAAGGGTGGTCTCTACATCCTTGGAGGTCTTCAAGCAAAGGCTGAAAGACCACTTGCCAGGTATATTAAAATGGGGATTCCTTTCACTTATGGGTTGTTCCATAATGGATTCCTTCCACTTATGGGTTGTTCCATTGATGTCCCTTAGGACTCTCACACTCTTGGATTCTGGGATCCAGGCTCCCCTTCACTTTTGAGATGAGAGATTTATGTCTCCAAAGAAGTTCAGTGAATTCCCCAAAGACACACTGTTATTGCCAAACATGAAATCAGAGCCTCCTACTTTAAATCCAGTGTTTTTTATAAGACTTTTCAGGACAAAGACTGTTTAAAAAAAAATTTTGTTACTATCTACCTGGTATCTGGCCCAGTGCCTGGCACATAGCACATGCTAAATACATATGTACTGAATTGAAATTGGGAAGCAGTGTGGCACAGTAAGTACCAATTCAGAGGGTCAAGGGTCCAGTCTTGACTAATAACATCACAACAACAACAACACTTCCACAGCTTGCAAAATGCTTGATATGTTATTTCATTTGATCTTCAGGACCACCCTTGGAGCCCTGTATACACTGCACTACACAGCTGCCCCCAGGCAGCTACAACGCTTCCTACTACCTGTGCATCACTACCAAGATCTTGGTCTCTGGGTCTCCATTTCTCACCTCTAGAGTGTGGGGATTGGTCAGATGACCTTGAAGTCCCTTCCCTAGAATGCCTCTCTTTTTCTAAGGTGCAGTTCCACTGCTATCTTTTCCATGACCTCTTTCCTCATTTCCTCAACTAGTGCTGTGATCCCTTCCAGCTGACTTGAAATTTAACATCATTTTCATTCGAATTTATTTCCTTTATCTTTACTGTGTCTATACCTACATAGGCATGCATTCCCTCCCCCAATGAAATGTAAGCTCCTTGCAAGTAGGGATTGCTTCATACCTTGTGCTTGCATCCCCAGGGCCTAGCCCACAGTATGTTCTTAACAAATGATTGATGATAACATTGAGTCTATCATGAAGTGGCCTGCCCACAGTCATAAAGCTAATAAATGAAGAAGCCAGGACCAAAGCCAAGGCAAATATCCTTTCACCCAACTGATGTCTGAGCTGGAGATGCTCAGGACTGCTGTCAAAAGCCCACTGCATCTCATCAGCCATCACTCTCTGCCTTCCATTTAGCCTCCTTGATATCCCTCCCAGAACCACACCAGGTATCAGGCAATATCCCAATGGCCCCAGGTCTTTCACAGTAGCCGGGATCCTTTTATATCCAGGAATCTGTTTGATGTGAGGAAAACATAGCTGACAGAAACCTAGGGAAAGAAAAACCTTTCCATCTGATTGACTGGAGGTAAGAAGGTGTCTGAGCACAGACATGCAGAACTCAGAAATCTGATGTACGAAGGCCCTAAGCTTGTATCCATATCCCCCTGGGAAAGAAGGAAGAAAAACAGGCCTCTCTCCATGATGTCCAGTTACTGTATTTATCTCTTTGGTTGACAGAGTTGGCTTGTTGTAGAAATGAAACCAGACAAGAGGGACTCTAGGGAATTTTGTCTGAAAAGCAACAGAGTTTCTACTCAGTTGAGCCTTTTTTTCCTTCCTAAGAAGTTATTAATTTCCTTCACAAAGCTGTTGGCTTACAGACTCCTTTTTAAAATTAAAATATTTTGTCTTTTATTTATTAGATGTAGTTGATGCAGCAAATGTGGTCATTTAATGCGGTGTTCAGGTGTGGACTGTGATAAATGATCTTTACTATTAGGTTTCTTTTGTGGGGGGGAATATCACTCCTGACATAGTTAAATGTTGGTTGGAAGATTTTTTCTGGCTGACTATGTCACTAAGAAACTGCTTAAGAAAACTTAAAAAACTGCTTAAGAAACTCCCATGGCTCCCCACTGCCCTTATAAAATAGAAACTCCCATGGCTCCCCACTGCCCTTATAAAATAGAAACTCCCGTATGTGGCACCCAAATAGACCACCTATCTCCAGCTTGCCCATCAAAGTTGGTTACACATTACTCTCAAAACTCCACCTTGCCCAGTGCCTGGCACATAGTAGGTGAATACCTTGCCCAGCACCTGGCACATAGTAGGTGAGCACCTAGCCCAGCTTCTGGCACATAGTAGGTGATTTAACAAATGCTGGCTGACTGACTGATTGGCAAGAGGTACCAGAATGGGCAGCATTGGCTGGTTGCAAAGAATTCCTTGAGGACAGGAGCTCTTTTTGTTTTCATCTTTGTATCCACAGAATCTGGTAGTACATAATCAGCAAGCATTTACCAAGTGCCTAGGTCAGGGGTGGAGAACTTGCAACCTCATGTAAAGTTTAGATTCAGTCAAAGGGCCACACTTGAGGAACTGGAGGGCCTCATGTGGCCTCCAGGTCACAGGTGCCCCACTGTTGGCCTAGGATATTCCAGGAAGTATGTTAAGGACTGAGGATGCAAAGAAAAAAAAAGAAAAATAGTTCCTCTCCTCAAGGAGTTTACATATTAATCAGGAGACAACAAATCTATCTATAGTTAAATCCAAATACAGACAGGGCAGATACAAAGGGACCTCAGAGGAGAAGATGTTGGGGGAGAGGAGGGCAGGAAAAGTGTGTTTAGGATGCTTCACTTGGGCTGAGCCAGGGACCCCTCGAGGGGGCAGTGGAGAGGGATTAGATTCTGGGTATGGCGTTCCCTGGCATTCATCACCTTATCTACCTGTCTGTGTTGAGATCAAAGATGGAGGGCTCTGTGTGCAAGAAAGAGAAAGAATGTTAGTCTAGATGAATTCTAGCGTGTGTGAAGGGGTCATGTGGGATCAGTCTTGAAGAGTCAAATGGGGCCAGACTGAGAAGAGCTTTGAATTCCAAAATGGTCCTTGAATAAATTGAATCAAGTTCCTTCACCTGGAAAGTGATGATCTCTAGAGTCGTGTTTTGTAAAAATAACATCCCCCCCCAGTCACATGCAGAAACACAGGGATCCTTCTAACCCTGGATCACAAGATCCGAGAAGCACAGATTTGGAGCCAGGAGGGATCTGAGAGGTCATTTGATCTAACCTTTTTATTTTACAGATGGGGAAACTGAGGCCCAGAGAGGGGAAGTGACATGTCCAAAGTCACAAGGTGACATATGAACCCATATTATAGGTACGTGATCTGAAGTTTCCCAAATACTTTCTGTATGAAGGATCCCATTAGGCTCTGAGCCTGAAAACCAGTCAGCACTACCCTGTCCCCTAACCCTTGAGGCCCTAGGGCCAGTAGATCCTTCAGGTCTGTGTCCAGGAGTCATTCTAATTTCTACACAAGTGCCACCCCCATTAAGGATGCTGTACCCCACCATTTTCAGGCAGAGTTGCTTATGAAAACTCTCACTTGAGTTTCTTAATTAGAAATGGGGCTTTGGGGTCCTGAGAAACCCAGCCAGTCACCACAGACCCCAGCCTGGGCAGAGCAGGCCAGAGCTCAAAGACACAGCATATCCAGCTACTGTGACACATATCACAGGAAACAAAAAAGCAAATAGTGAAGTGAGGCAAGAGGTGATTAGCATGAAGGCCTCAGGCTTGGAAATTCATCTCTTAAATGTCATCCTTGCCTGGGTCCTGGAAACCCAATTCTCAAGCTTTGGAGTAAACTTCATTTGTTACCCAAGTGACCCCTGTGCCTGTCCTCTGGGCTTTTTTCTACCCTGCCCATGGAGCCTCATCATTACTGCAGAGCTCGAGCTAAATGTGGCTGAGATGACGGGCAGGTTTGGGTTGGTTTTCCCTGGTGTTCATCACCTGCTTATTCACCTGTCCTATTAGCTGGCATTCATGAAAGTCAGAGGCAATGGGCATTAGCACAAGAATGAATGCCAGGACGATTCAGGTTTGCCCAAGCGAATATTTGATTGGGATTTTTTTTTCTTTTTTAAGACATGGAGGAGAAATCTGCAATGGCAGGGAGTGCTGTGGGGGTGTGTGTCATATACCAAGGTAAAAATACAGCTCAAGGAGACTTGTCTCTGGAGAGGACACACGTGGTGTATCTTTGTGTTTAAGAACAGGCAAAGGACCAGAAGGGACCTTAAAGGCCATCTAACCCCCTCCATCCCATGGTACAAATGAGGAAACTGAGACCTGGAGACACTTACTGGCTCAGGATCATATTTAGAGCTGGAAGGGGTGCTGGAGGCTATGGAATCCAAGGTCCATGGAGATAGTGACTTGTCCAGATCACACAGATAATAAGGGCCAGAGATGGGATTTGAATTCAGGACCTCTGAGAATAAAGCCACTGGTTCACAATGGTGATGGTAACAATATTTGCAAGTATAGACATTAGAAGGCAGTCAATAGAGTCCCGGGCCTGGAGTCAGGAAGACCTGAGTTCAAATCTAGCCTCAGACACTTATTAGCTATGTTATCCTGGGTAAGTCACTTAACCCCATTTGCCTCAGTTTCCTCATCTATAAAAGTTGTAGAAGGAAATGGCAAACCATTCTAGCATCTCTGCCAAGAAAACACCAAATGGGGTTATAAAGAGTTGGCCATGGCTGAAGTGACCCAGTAACAACAACAGGAACAGACATTATCTTCTTTAATCCTTGTAATTACTCTGGAGAAGGCAGGTTGGTTAATGGAAGGAGCCAACGACTGAATCAGGAAGGCATGGGCTCAAATGGTCCTCTGACACATCGTGTCTATGTGAGCCTAGAAGAGTCTCCTTACCCCTCAATGCCTCAGGCAGCTCCCCAAGGTCATTCACTGACAAAAGGTATGCTTCACTAGGAGCTACATGAACCAATGAAATCAGAGTTTGAGTTAGAAAGAAAGCAGACACAATGAGCTGGTCAGGTGAGCATTAACAAAGATGGGGGCCACCCATCTAATCAGGGTCCTAGGAAGGACTTGGAGGAGGTTGCAAGGACTGTACTTCCCTACCTTACTGATGAAGACAAAGGCTCAGAAAGGACTTGGGTAAGGTCACACAGCTTGTGGTTCATTGAGTCTGGCCTCAGACCCAGGGCTTCTGGATCCTGGGCTAGGGCTCTGGGTGTAGCAAATGGGGAATGTGCCAAGGTGGGTTGCAGTAGAAGAGGGGAGACTAGATGAGGAATCAGGAAATCCTGAATTTAAATCCCGCCTCTGACACAAGTCACACCATCTCTCTGTGTATCATGTTTCCTCATCTGTAACATGAGCATTGGATTCAAATGATCCCTAAGGCCCCTTCCAGCTCGAATTCTCTAATCCTATGGTGTGTCTCTATGAAACTGAAAATAGCCCCGATCTTCATCTCTCCAGACTCTGCCAAATTCACTGGCCTGCTCAGTCAGCTCTGCTTTGCTTTTCTTTACTGGTCAATGAACTTGTTTCTACCTCCTTTCCAAGTTTTTTTTTTTTTTTCTGTTTCCTTTACCTTCTTCTACTTGAGCAACTGCTCATTTCTTTGGGAGAGAAGACTCAGAGGGGGGAGAGGGAAGACAAGGCAGCAATCCCTCCAGTGGGTTTTGAAACTTTAAACCTCCTTATTTTCTTTCCCAGGCAAAAGGACTTGACAGGATCCAGTGCTTTTCATAACATACCCGCCTGCCCAGCTGATGTCACTGAAACTCAGTAACATCCTGTCTCCCCTAATGGGTTCCTTCGGGTAAGGTGTAATCATTTTCACAAGCTTCGACCCCATTAAAAGAGGGTGACAATGAAAGGGAAAACTCTCTTGTTACTTGGTAAAGATAAACTACAACCACGGGGATTGAGAGAGGAGAAAGAGGAGAAATGGGAGAGAGGGAGGATACAGAGAGGGGGAGGGAGAGGGAAGAGAGAAAAGGAGATGGGGAGAGAAGGAGAGGAGAGGTGGAGGGAGGGAAAGAGAGAAGAAACAGGAGGGAGGGATAGAGGGAGAGGAATAGGAGAGAGGAAAAGGGAGAGGGAAGAAAGGGAAGAAGAGGAAGAGAAGGGAGTAGGAAGAGGAGGGGGTGGGAGAGAAGGGAAGAGTGAGAAAGAGGAAACGAAAGAGAGAGAGGGAAGGGGGGACAGGGAGAAGCGAAGACAGAAAGGGATAGAGAAAAAGAAAAAAAAGTATTTCATCAAAATTATTCAACACATCAACCATGCCTGACAGTATACACAATGTTCCATACCCACAGTCCCCACCTTTGTAAACGGAAAGCATATTTTATCCTTTCTTTGGGGCTAAGCTTAGTTATTATATTTAAACAATATTAAGTTGAGAAAAAACACTTCTTGATATGTTATAAATGAAAGGTATTATTAATATTAAGTTCTTCCTTCAATTCATTCTTTAATCTTTAGTTTTCCAGTCTCCAAATGCCCGTCTCCTTTAAAATTATGCCTGCCACTCTACTCATAAAGTCAAATTAAGAGTGACTTAGAGTTCTTAGGCTCGGCAAGGAATCATTTTCCTCCCTGCACCAGACCTGATCTTTTCTCTCCACTCTTCTTTCTTTCACAGAATCACAAAATTTGAGAGTTGGATGGGAAGACAACAGCCATCTACTCCAAACAGGTCATGAAAAAACTCTTCACTATAACACACCTGCCATGTGGTCCCCCAGCCTTGGCTTGAGGACCAGATGAAGCCAATAACAACCTTCTCCTAATTTACTATTCACTGTCAAAAATGTGTGCATGTATGGGTTCTGCCAATAGCTATCTCTTCAAGGTCATTAGATTCTTGACAGTCACAAAATGACAAAAACCATAATTACTGACGTCAATATTATTTTCAAGTGACAATGACTGGGTGGGCTAGAATCTCTCACTAAGGGGCACTGAGCCATAAGGAGCCAGGGTAACACAGTGGAAACAACGCTGTCTCTAGTATCAGAAGACCTGAGTAAAAATCCCACCTTGGATGACTGATAATTTCATGACCATGAGCAAGTCATTTCACCAATGCAGGTTTCCGTTTCCTCAACTACAAAATGAAGACTTAAACCTCCATGGTCTCTGAGCTTCCTTCCAGCTCTGGAGTGATGATTCCACTTTGCTTTCAAGTTTCCTTGGGAGGAAAGTCTGTGTGGGATAGTGGGAAGAGTTTGTACATTCAGAGGACCTGGGTTTGATTTCTGACTCTGTGGCTTACCATTCCTGGGCCTCAGTTTTGTCATCTGTAAAATGAGTTTGGAATAGATGACCTCTAAGTTCCCAACCTCTATGATCCGCTGAAAAGAATCTGACAAATCAGGAACTGCAGGAAATGGGAGATGATTATGATTCTGGGGATGGAGAAAGAAAGCTGTGGCATGTGTAGCAAATACCTGAGATGAGTGATGTACTTGGAGCCCAGGCATTACGTGCTCACACACGTCTTTTAGGAGATAACAGATGTTCTTTTTATGAGCAAAGACAAGTGCTGGTTGGCCTTTTTAGGCACCCATAAAAGTGTGGCTGATTTTAAGCCTTTCTAATAGCTGCCTGGTGACTTTTATTAATCCAGTCAGCTGTCAAGGAGCCCTGTCCCCTCCTGGATGGAACAGCTCATGCTGTGTAGTTTCTGCTGGGGCTTGGCACTATTGAGAGCTCTGGCCCTTTGGGGGTGGGTGGGGTGGGGAAGGAGGGATGCTCAGTTATGAATTTGTCCTGCAGTCATGGCTGATGGGAAAGCTAGCACATGGGTATCATTTGGGTATGGCTGGGTGACTCTCTGCCTTTCTGCACTGAGATCCCAAAGGAGATTAGGTACAGATGTGATGTCTGGATGTCCCAAAAGATGAGCAGATAAGGGGGCATTGGCTTTCTAGAGAATGAAAGGAGGAACGAACTAACAGGGTGGGGAAGGTGGAAGGCCTGTTGGATTTGGAACTAGAGAAGCTGAGTTAAAATCCTAGGTTATCATATACTGCCTGCATGACCTTGGGCAAGTCATTGTTGGGGCTTAGTCTCCTCATTTGAAATATGAAGGCATTGGACTAGGTGGTTTCTGAGGTCCCTTTGGGCTCTATATCTATCCTAATTTCTTATAATAAAGAAATCAAAGTTCATTGGCTTAGAGAAAACTGAAGGACCATTTGACAAAAGTCATCAAAAAGATTCCAGCATTATAGTTGGAAAAGAAGCCAGTGCCCTCATATTCTGCTGATGAAGAAATTCAGGTCCAGAGAAGTTTGGGGATTTGCACTGAACCAGTCATATTTGCCATGGGGTTTTTCTTTCCTTCCCTCCCCTCCTCCCTCCCTCCTTCTCTCCTTCCCTCCCTCCCTCCCTCCCTCCTTCCTTCCTTCCTTCCTTCCTTCCTTCCTTCCTTCCTTCCTGCCATCTTTCCTTTCCTTCCTTCCTTCCCTTTCCTCTCCCTTCCCCCTCTCCATGTCTTTGGCTCTGTCTCTCTCCCTCCCCTCCTTTCCTCTGCCCTTTCTCTCTTGAAAACAGATTTCTGTTAACTTAAAAAATAGAAATTATTTTTTAAGCCACAAACTCATCCTACATGAGAAACATAAGCAAATTTAAAGCTGTAAGGGGTCTTGGGGGTCATAGGACACAAGGTCTATAGCTGGAGGGGACATCTGCAGGCAACTAACCCAACCTTCTCATTTTACAGTTGGGGAAACTGAGGCTTTAGCAGGTAAAGTGACTTGCTCAAGGTCACACAGGAAATAAGCTGCAGAGATAAGACTTAAGCCCAGGGCCCCCAGACCCAAAGGTCTCTCTACTGTTATCCTCCCACCTCTCAGCAAACATTTGCGGATCTGAATGGAGCTCCATCCCACACTGGGAAGGTGAGGATGAGCCAGGGCTTCTCTTTAAGACAACCAGAGGCAAACACCTTTACAAGTGAGCTGGGCGAGCAATGGATACTGGTGAGCCAGCTCCGCTTCATCTGCAGTGAGGCTTGGAATGTGGCCATACTGGCTGGCTGCCCAATGCCTTCCCCAGCACTCTGAGGGCAGGTTAAAACACACACATACATGTGCACACACACATGCACACATGTACACAGACATGTATACACACTCACATGTACAGACACACTCACACACTCATATATACATGTAGACACATGTGCACACACTCATACACATGTACCTGTAAAGACATACATATATGTATGCACACATGTACAGACACACACATACACACATACTCATAGACTCACATTCATGAATTGAGAATAGCAACGGCTGGGAAAATGGAATTTCTCCTCTGGCAGTGACAGTCACCCCCTGTGAACTTCCATGGGCTGACTTAGGGTGGTGTGTGTACTCTTGGCATGCTCTCTCCATGCTGACACTTTCCCAGTGACATGAATTGGCATGAATGATGTGCCAATCCTCCCTTGGCCATGGGGGCCTCGGTCATCCCCGGCCCCCCAAATGCCGCCTGATCTTTCTCTGGCATTTATGATGTCAGTGTGGGCATTTTTAAATCACTCTTTGAACACCTGACACAAAACAAACAGGTTGGCACTAATTCCTGAGAGGGCCCAGTGCCAGGATTACAATCCCTTCTCCAAACTCTTGTCTGCACCATCTTCCTCCACAGCCAGCACCTGTAGCTTTGGTGTGTATGTGTGGTGGGAAAGGGGGAGGGGGGGCAAATGCAAGGTACGGCCCAGAGCAGGAAGAATCTCTCAGCCTCAGAGTGTAAAGGTTTTGAGGGCCATCTATTCCAACCTGACCTTGACCCACAATGCCCTCCCTAGCAGAGATGACAACCTTTGCTTTGAAGACCCCCAGCAAGGAGGGGGGAGGGGGAAACTGCTATCTCCCCAGGCAGCCCATTTCAAACTGAGCAGTTCTAAATGTTAGAAAGGTTCTTGTTTGTTTGTTTTTTTTGTTATTTTCTCTTTTTTAAACAAGATGAAATCTATCTTTGCTCCAACTTTCTTGGAGCCTATATGCACAGAATTAAAAATTTACAAAATAAATACAAAGCAGTTTGCTTTATTATTTATTGAGATAGCCTGAGCCTCACAACAACTCTGATAGGCAACTGAGGTCCAGGGAAGTTATTCGACTTAGCCATTTCTTTTGGCTCTGTCCTGTGGGGCCAAGCAGAAAAAGTCTAACCTCCCTTCCACCTCAACAGCCCTTCACGTATTGTAAGACAACTATGACTCCCTGCCTGGAGATAGCTAGGTGGCAAGGTAGATAGATAGAGCACTGTGCCTGGAGTCAGGAAAAGCTGAGTAGTAGTAGTTGCAGCAGTAGTAGTATTAGTAGTAGTAGTAGTAGTTGTGGTGGTAGTCGTGGTGGTAGTCGTGGTGGTAGTCGTGGTGGTGGTGATGGTAGTAATGGTGGTAGTAGCAGCAGTAGTTGTGGTGGTGGTAGTAGTAATATTAATAGTAGTGCTAGTGCTAGTAGTAGTAGTAATAGTAGTAACTAACACTTAGTACCATTCTTTGACGTTGCGATTTTGTTTTTATTCAGTCATTTCAGTCATGTCCAATTCTCCATGACCCCATTCAGGGTTTTCTTGATAAAGATACTGGAGAGGTTTGCCATTTCCTTCTCCAGCTCATTTTACAGATGAGGAGACTGAGGCAAATGGGGCTAAGTGACTTACTCATGGTCATACAGCTAATAAGTATCTGAGGCCAGATTCGAACTACGTTGTTCCTGGCTCCAGGTCCATCACTCTGTCTACGGTAGCTACCACCTCCCTACCCAGAAGTCAATTAGTATTGGCTTGCCATAGGATTGAAGGTATTAATGAGGTGCTGAGTATCTCAGAGTTGGAAGGAACACCCAATACAATAATTTCCCCTCAACACACCCACCATGGGCTTATCTATTATTCAGTCATTTCTGACCCTCTGTGATACATACAGGGTTTTCTTGGCAAAGATACTGGAGTGGCTTGCATTTCCTTCTCCAGTGGATTAAGGCAAACAGAGGCTAGGGACATGCCCAGGGTCACACAGCCAGTAAGTGTCTGAGGCTGACTCCAGGCCTAGAACTCTGTCCACTGAACCATTTAGCTGCCTCCTGGCCTTATCTAGCCTTTTCTTAAATGTCCAGTTATGGACAGCTTACCTTATCAAGGCATCCTATTATATTTTCACAAAGTCCTAGCACTTGCTACCCCATGAATCTTTAAACAACCCAGAAGGACCATTTTTTTCCCATTCAAAGAAAAGTCTGCAAAATGACACAGCCACTTCAGACTAACACAGATAAAATGATGATGATAATTATAAGACTTTTTGGTGAAGTGGCATTTCCCTGGTATCTATTCTCCATATATCTATATATGTACATAGTGTCTCTCAAGAAAGAATGCAAACTTCTGGAGAGAAAGAACTTTTCACTTATTCCTTGAGCTGGTACCTCATAAGTGTCTGTACTATAATAGGCACTTAATGCTCAGTTGATGGACTCACTGATTGGTGTGCTCTCAAAGGCAATCTATCATCGTTAATTTTCACCATATTAAATACTGACCCAAACTCAATTTGCTTTAATAAATATTCCTTAAATACTAACTATATGCCAGAGGTTGTACTAGGCAAAGGGAATTCAAAGATAAAATTAAAAATAAAACCAGACCCTGCCTTCAAGGAGTTTACATTCTACTGGCAGAAGGGAATACAAACATTACCCAGATACCAAAAAAACCCAGGATGATGTGAGAAGAGAGAGAAGAGTAAAAACTGGAGGTTCCAGGAAGGGCACTATCATAGGAGGTATCTTTGAATTATGTAAATTTAAAGAATCCATGAACTTTAAGACTTGGAGGAAGAGTATTTCTGGCAAGGGCGATCATTTGTCCAAATGCACAGGGACAAGGGACAAGAGGCACAGGGACAAGAGATGGCTTCCAGTTTGGAGGAAGAACAACAAAGCTAATTTGGCTGAAATGGAGAATCTGTGAAGCAAGGTAATGCTAAGTAAATATGGAAAAGTTAACTAACCTTAGAGTGTCTGATCAAAAATTCTTTTTTCTTAAAATAAATATGGGGATTGATGTTTAAAAGGACTATTTCCAGTACTCTTAAAAGGTAAATTCCAACATTGGAAAGCATGATCTCTCTTCCCTTCGGCACTGAATCTCCTGCCTATATTTCTATGCATAGGATGATCCCCATGCCTGGCATGCTCTCCCTCCTTACCTCTGATCTCCCTTCCCCCCCAACTTCCCATTGCCACTGGTAAATAAACAGAGCAGGAAAATAAATTTGGACAACCTCTCTCAGTGGAAATGACTTTTAATAAAAAAAACCTAACTTTTCTCCTCTGAAAGCTGGTGGTTGTTTACAAATGAGCCTGGGCAGGCTGACAGGATGCCTTCAAAACCCAAGGCCATCCATCTCAATAAGGCCTCTGCCTGTGCTACTCTGCCCACTGCCTCAATGCAGATGGAGGAACCTGGCCATGCTGTGTGGGAGGGAGACAAAACAGATTTGTTTTTCTGACAAGACACAACCTTGTCATATATTATGCTCCTTTAATAATATCTATACACATATTTAGGGAGGGGAAATCCTCTCATGTGCTTGTGAAGTTCACTGAACAATAAACAGTGATCTTTTCTCCAGAGACAGAAAGCTGGGAGTTCAGCATCTGTCTTAAAATTGTGAAGGGAACATCATAGATTTGGAGAGACACAGGTAATACTTTATACAGGTAAGGAAACTGAGGCACAGAGAAGTTAAGTCACTTGCCTGGACTCACACAGCCAAGAAGGATCTGGATCAAGTTTCAAACTCAGGTCTTCCTGACTCTAAGCCCAGCACCTGATCCACTATGCCACCCACCTAAGAGTCTTTTTTTCTGGTGGGTCAAGATCAACGTTCATCTAAAAAGACAGGATTTAGTAGAATGGGATGTCTTTAACACTGATTTTTCACTTGGTGGTGCATGTATCTGAGAGAGAGCTTGATATAAGAGGAGGATCATAGGAAAAAAAGAAAGACGCTAGGACTTGGAGTCACAGTATCTGGGTCTGAATCCTGCTTTGCTCTCAGTAGCCCAAGTGAATGTCTCTCCCTGAGTCCTGTTTGCTTATCTCTCAGTTGAGGAGGTTGGACAGAGAACCTCTTGTCTCCAGGAAGGCGGATAATAATGGGATACCAGAGGTGTTACTGATGACACAGTGTGAAGTTCCTGGACCAAGATGGCACCTCAAGGAACGTGAGCAGGCCACTACTGAAGTGACATTAGTGGGACAATAGGAATACCCTGGAATTCCTCTAGCAGAATTCAAAGAGGGGCATCTGGACAATTCTATGTTATTGGATCAGGTTTCCTAGAGAGAGAAATGGGAATCTATGGATGAAAGGGAAGAATTCCAGGGTCAAATGGAAGCTAGAGCTAGAGGAGTATCAGAGAGCCACCATAGGGGGAAAACTAATACATATGTTGACCTTTACTAGTACTGTGAGTCCCGTGGACTGTGCAGGTCTAGAGGAAAAGGATCAAGTCTAGCAAACTCAAGAGATTTAGCCATTTTGGTTGGGTTTCTAAGGCCATGGTAAAACAGGAAGTCAACCCCAAATGATTTCTTTTGGGGGGTGAATAAGTAGGCCAAGCCTAAGAAAGTGCTCTAAGTCTGCAGGACTAGGGGACTATTTGTCAGCCTGCTCTGTACAGGTTGGGCTGGATGGACCCTGAAAATCTTTTTGCAACACTGAAATCTGGAGACTTGATGAATCTCAACTGTTTTCCCTCTGGCACATGTGCTAAACTTTCCATTCACACTGTTACCTCCTCCACACTAATCACCTTGCTGGCTGTTTGTACTTCCACATGATGCTCACTGCCAAATAATTAGCACTCCATTAAACTCAACCGACTTCAAAACCTTCAACTTCAAAACACACCTTCAATGCCATGAGCAGCCTTCTCTTTTCGATGGGCAGGGAGTGTATTGAGGTCCTCAGGGAAGGACATAATGGCTACTTTGTGGGAATGAGTTCATTTCAAAATAAATAAGTAAAAACAAGACTTTTTTTTTCTTGGCACATTTTCAATTCCAACGTGAATAGCACAGAAACCAGCAACACCATATGCACTGAAGTCATTCTTCTATTCCTAGCCAGTACCAGTCCTACCAAGCGCACTCTTTCAATGCTAGGGTAGTTATCAAATGACAAACACCACTGCTTCCATAATTAGGAACCTAAGATGGAAAGCCTGGAAGGAAACCTCGAGGTCATCGAGATCAACTCCCCCCCACTCCTCTTTTTATAGAGGAGGAAGCTGAGCATAGAGGGAGGGGATAGTTGACTTTTCCAATCTCAGTTATGTAGGGCTTTAGGATTTAGAGCAGGAAGAAAACTTAACTACTCCCTGCCATTTGAGGGAGGTGGAAATGGAGACCCAGAAAGATGAAATGACTTCTTCACAGTAACATAGGCAGTGAGGAACAGAGTTAGGGTCCCAACACAGGACTTCTGACTTCCCATCTGACACTCAGCTGTCTCCTGCTGGAGCTGCTGAAGTCCATGGAAGACTTTTTTGTTTTATCAGTGTTAAAATATAAGCCCCTAGAGGGCAGGAGTTTTCAGTCCCTTGGACAACTAGTGGCTAGCTTTGGTTTTTTGTCTTTGTACCTCCCTCACCTGGAGAAATAGTGCTAATTTTTTTGTTGACTGAATGAAGGGCAATATATAAATGCTTAGAAGAAAGCGATAGTTCTTAGCCGCTTAAAATTCAAGAGGTTTATGTGGAAAAACAGTGATAAGCAGGAGAAATAAAGGCAGAAACAGGGGAGGACAAAAAGCAACTTCAAGAGAAGGGAATCATAGGATTTTCAGAGTTAACAATGGAAAGGAAATATCAAACATTGACAACTGGCGAAAGATCAACCCAGGAGTTAGGGAAGGGTAGGGGATAATCTGTCAATACTAAGCATGTTGAAGAATAAACACACACACACACACACACACACACACACACACACACACACACACAGTAAAATACACTTTAAAAGCAGCTGCTCTGGCCTTCAGAAAAATCTTTGGATTGATGGCAAAGAACACAGGCCCTGTCCAATTCTTTACTGTCCAGAATTCCAATGGCTTTGGCCAACAAAAGCCCATTCCCATACAGGCCCTCACTGCAAGCACCATTTTAAAGCAGTTCATCTGAGAATTTGTATCTTTTTAAATTCTGTTTTTCTTCCCCGAGGCAAAAATATTCTCTCAAGTTTCTGAACTGTCAGTAGCCTATGTGAGATGAGTAGGGGACCTATGTAAACTCAGCCACAGGAGGGAAGTCAGGCAGACAGCCTTAGAAAAGGCAACTTTAATCAGAGAGATACTCCTCACATGCATTCAGGCAGTCAGTACTGAAGGACTGTCTTTGATTTCCACCAACTCCATCTTAAATTGAGAAAAGAAAAACAATAGGGCTTCTTTTGGATGGAGAGAAATTGGGGGAAAATGATTGAATGGAAGAACAAGAGAGATAAAGGTAAGAAGGAGAGGACAAGAGGGGGTGAGAGAAGGAAAGGAGAAGAGGGAGAGAGAAGGGAGGGAGGGAGGAGGGAAGGGAAGTAACAAAGGCGGAGGGAGAAAGAGTCAGTGTCTTAGAACATGGATCTGGTGCAAGAAGAAACTCAGAGGGACTCATCTAGTCCTTTTAAGAGATGAGGAGCTGAGAACCACAGAGGTTACATAACACTACCAAGGAGCACAGGTAGGAAGGAACAGAGCTAGAATCCAAATGTAGGTTCTGCCTCCAAATTCATCTCTCTTTCCACAACATCCCACTACTTCTCAAGAAGAATGGTTAGGAGGAAAAGGAAGACAAAAGGAATGAAGGGAGACTTTGAAGGAGGGAAGAAGAAAAAGACTCTGAAGACAAAGAATGTGGAAGGCAAAAAAAAAAAGACTTTCAAAGGTCAAGGGCTGTCCTCAACTTCCACAAATACTAATTTTAGAAACAAATATTCACCATTGCTGGTTCTTTGCATCTTAGCAGTGTGACCATGGGCAAGTCATTGTACCTCTGAGCCCTACCTCCCCATTTCTCACTTGTAGAACCTGGGGATCAACTACACTATCCTAGGATCCTACAGATTTGGAGCTAGAAGGGAACTAAGAGGTCATCAAGTCCATCTTCCTCCAATTTTTCAGATGAGGGAACTGAGACACAGATAGCAATATGGTCCCTTCCAAATCCCAAATCCAAACCCAATCGAGAGGCTGGAAGATCAGGTGTAAGTGTGAAGTCTAGACCCACAACTGATCAATAGATAGATAAACACTTACAAAGCACCTCTTATGTGTGAGACACTGAGATAGGTCTGGGGAATCACAGGTGAAAGTGAAACATGCCCTGCCTTCCAGTATACTTAATAAACCAATGCATTGCTTGAACGTTGTGAAGCTTGCTGTTTTCTAGAACTGTAAGTTTTGTGAAGGCTGTAGAGCAATTTGCCTACTTTGAAAGGCATTCCCATTCAGATGCAGTTTGAACTACAGGGTCTTGGGGGAGGGTATCTCCTTTAGTTTTGAGATGCTGGGATTCTGTGGAGTTCATTGACTCCATGTTGTATCTCTGTTGAATCCAAGGACTTACACATTGCACCAAGTCTTGGACTTGATGGAGAAGACTCAGATTAAATGTGTCCATTCTAGATGTCATGCTTTGGAGCAATCCTTAGAGATATCAGTTTCCTAGATTGTCAGAATTCCGCAAATGGAAGTAGTAACCTCAGGATCCATCAAAATTAGCTTATATCTGAAAATTATAACTCTGTAAATTCTCAAGAAATCATGGAATGATATCAGGATTCTAGAATTGGAAAAAGACCCATGAAGACATGTAGTTCAACCCACATACAGTAGAAATCCCAACTCTATTGCCAGTCAGCCAATCGATCAATCAACAAAAATTTGTCTAGTGTCTAGAAAGTGCTGAGCACTGTCCTATGTTCTAGGGACTCAAAGACAAAAGTCCCTTTGAGCTAGGGGAGACAAGTAGATATCTGGGGAGATCTAAAACAAATATAAGGTGATTTGGGAATCATCATCAGCTGCTGGGGAGAAGCAGGAAAGGTCTCATGTAGAATGCATCCTGTGAGATAAGCCTCGGAAGGAACTCAAGATTCTGAGTGACAGAGGTGAGCAGGGAGCACCTTCCAGGCAAGCCAACAGTCAGTGCAAGGGCACAGGGTGGAAGGTATAGCATAATGTATTAAGTATCAGCAAGAAGGTCAGTATGGCTGGACCAAAGTGTCCTGGGAAAGGAGCAATGAGCAGCAATGCACGTGGAAATGCAAACTGAGGGGCTAGATCTTGAGGGACAGATGTGACAAGTGGTTATCCAGCCACTGGTTGGTGAGCTCCAACATGCCTGTTCTGTTTTGAGATGGCTCCAATTGATCAGAATGTTTTTTTCCCCTCCCAACATTAGGTTTTAATTCTACAATCTCTGTTGACTGCTTCTAAGTCTGTAGAGAAAAAAGTGGCCATTCAAATTCCCTTATGCTTGTGGAATCAGAGACAGATGACCTAAGTTCTCAAATTTCTGATCTACTTCTCAATAGCTATGTGACTTTGAGCCTTTCTGAGTCTCAGTTTCCTCTTCTGTAAAATAGGGATAAAATACATGTACTACTCCTACCCTGTAAGATTGTGCACATTAAATGAGGCATGTGAAATGTCTCGTAAGTGAAAAGTGCTACAGGATCATGAATTATAGGGCAGGGAAGAATGGGGATGGTGTGAGGAAGGGGCAGGGATGGAGAGCTGCCTTTGATCACTTGAACTTCAAGGGTACTCCTGATTGGTTGGCCTGACTTCCAGCATGACAGGGGTATTGCTGTAGGATTGAGTTCACTTCCAACTGAAAGGCTCAGTTGCTGATCAGGTGCTAATGTGAAGTCTAGATCTTGTTCCCAGCAGTACTAGAGGCTAACAGTACAGAATCTTCACCCTAGAGCTGAAAAGGACTTAGACACCATTCAGTCAAGCCTGTATTCCAAGGTATTGATCCTAATTTTAAAGGTCAGATGACTTGCCCAGAGCCCCACAGGTGGTAAATGCCAGATAATAGGACTGGAGTCGACTCATTCTGGCTGATTGCACAGACCACACCACAAAAGCAGTTTGGTAGAGGAGATAGTATACTGGGCATGAATTCAAGAATGGCCCTCATGACCCTAGTTATGTGACTTCACTTGTTTGAACTTCAGTTTCCTTATCAATAAAATGAAGGAGTTGGAAGTTATGCCTTCTGGTCCCCTCCAGCTCTGTAAAATATGTCAGTATGACCTAGGGCAAGCCACATCCCCTTATTGGCCTCAGTTTCCACATCTGTAAAATGAGAGAGAGGTAGGCTCACATAAAATCATAGAAGTCTCTTTTAGTTCTAAAATGATTGTATCTCTGTGAGGTGGAGCAGATAACTTCCCTTCTACAGGCCTCCATTTTCTCAGCTGTCAAATGAGGGGGTTGGCCCAGATGGCCTCATGACTTCCTCCATCTATGATTCCATGCTACTGCTTTCTAGAATGCCAACCTTTGACAAGCTCACTTTCAGTGTACGTGCATTTACATTTTCTTCACGTTTGCACAAAGAAAGTTCCAGGGTACCTAAAAGCAAGTGTGTCTATTGGCATTTCCCAATTTGTGAAAAATGGGGTAAGCACCAATGGGGTAAGAGCCTAGTTCAGAGTCATGTAGTCAATATTGAAGCTAAATTCAGAATCCCAGATTTGGTTCCAGATGACTTAAATAGTGATTCAAACTCTGCCACCTACACGTGGGCTCTGAAATTGTTTCATTGTCCTCTGGTCTAAGCAGATGGCATCTGGGACACTATGTGTGGTCCATAGTTTAGGGAGGATTTTGATAAGCTGGAACATGTCCTGAGGAGATAGTAAAGATGAGGAAGAATCTAGAGATCATGTCACATGAGAATCAGGTGGAGGAACAGGGGATGTTTAGTCTGGATGCTGACTGGATGTTAATATACTGGATGTTGGTAAACATCTGTTAATTAACTGAGAAGTCGTCTTCACAGAATTATATTTGTTCTGATAGGAGTAATTGGAGAGGAGGGGGGGGTTATGAAAACTAAAGAGAGACACATACTAGGTCTTGATGCTGGGGGTGGGTGAACTGCCTTATGGTTTGTCTAGCAGGGGAATAGGCTGCCCCTAGAAGGGGTGGAGTCCACCTCATTGGAAGTCCTGGAGCAAAGGCTGGATCACCACATGGATAGGGATGCTATAAGTAGGACTCTTCTTCAGTTGCAAATTAGACTTAGCTTCCTTCCAACTGTGAAATCTGGGAATGCTGATAGAACCTTGGGCTGATCACTTTCCCCCTATTTCCTCATTTTAAAAGGGTCTAATTTTATAAGGTCTAATATTAATAATAACATCTCCTCCTAATAAGAATGATAATAACATTGCAAGGTTCCTCACATTTGATTCCTCATTTAATCCCACAATAACCCCCGGAGTTTGCAGGAAACTGGTTGAGTCAAGCTTTTGACTACCTCACTTTCCTCATCCGTAAAGTGGGGATAATAATAGCACTCACCTTCCTGGTGAGAAGATCCAATGAGATATCACATGTAAAGTACTCTGAAAACCTCACATGAATTCTAGAGAGTTTTATTATTAAGCATCTGAGCCCAGACTTGAAACGGATGACTCGATGATCTCCGAAGGCCTGTCCAGCTCAAGCTTCCAGATTTGGTAAACTCAGACCTTCTAACTCTAAGCTCATTCCTTTTCTTGCCCTGTTGGACTCTTCAGCTGCCTGCAGGAGGCGGCTCTGTGCGCGCCCCCCCCCCCCCAATAGCACTTATCCTTCTACATGTTCAAACACCAAAGACTCCGAGTGACTCACTCAAACCTCCCAAGCACCCTGGTGGCCTGATTCTTTCTACTCAGAGTCTGTCATTCTGAAATCACTTGAGTGGGAGGAGGATGTGGTGTGGCCTCCCAAAGAGGAGGCAACAGGAGCATTTGCCAGCCTTCCATAAGTACCAACTCAGGAAGCCCACTGGATTGTCCCAAAGAGGTCCTTTTGAAAGTTCCTGCAAGACCTCCTAAAGGCAGGAATTGAGAATAGGACTGTTAAAGTCTGAAATAAAAGGCTTTTTAATAGATTCTATAAAAAAGGGAATTCAGGCTCAGGGGAAATTCACAGCTCCATTAAGAAATGAAACCTATCAGTGATCTAAGCATGAAAGGTTGGCACAGTCTCTAAAGAGGAAGAGAGAAAGGAGGAGAGAAAAAAAAGCACCCAATTATATCAATGTCACTTGGAATGTTGAACAAAAGAGAAGTTCTGATGAATGCCTTTCCCTTGGGGGAGGTGGGCAGGGACAGGATGCTTGTGCATGGACACATTTGCCCAAAATAGGAAAGGGCTAGTGGGATGGGGAAGGGGGCAAGACTGGATAATTTTCTTTCCATTGGCCTTGTTGCTTTGGGTACAGAGGGAAAGAGAGAAATAGGAGAAATGAGAAAGAGGGAGAAAGACCCAGAAGATAAGGATAAGAGATAAAGAGACAGATGGATTATAGATAGATGGCAGGGAGGAGGAGGAGGAAAAGAGAGAGAGAGAGAGAGAGAGAGAGAGAGAGAGAGAGAGAGAGAGAGAGAGAGAGAATGAGACTAGAGGAAGACAGGAGGAAGAAGAGGGACAGAGACCCAGGACACAGAAGTAGAGAGAGAAAGAAATAAAGGCAGAGAAAGAGATGGAGACAGAGACATAGAGGAACAGGAAAACAGAGACAAATACAGAGACATAGCTAGAAGAGAGAAGGAAGGGAAAGGCAGAAAGAAGAAATGAGGCAAGGGGGAGAAGAGAGCAAGCGTATTAGACAGGAAGAGTGAAAGACAAAAAGCTAAAGGAGAACTTACTCTCTCCTCCAGATACAGGGAATCAAGCCATTTCCTTTCTCTGAACCTTAGTCCGACTGAATGCAGAATTAGAATATTAGACCAGACATCTCTGAGGTCCTTGTCAGAACATTCCTGTTCTAAGATCTCTCTAAGCTCCAAATCTCTATGGCATAACATGCAAATGGACTCTAATGGTTTGCTTCCTAAGGTCCCGTAAGTCTCTAGAACATTTGACATTTCAAGGCCCCTCCTAATTCTGTTATTTTATGGTCCAAAGTCCTACTGAGCTCTGGTATTCTTTGTTAGAAAGCTGCTTCCAGTCCTGACAAAATGTTATAATATCCTGGGTCCTATTGTCCTTCCTAAGTGGTTCCTCCCTGCGCTGACTTTCTATGTTCCAGAGTTCCAACGAGTCCTGACATTACATGCATCTATTTTTCTAAGTTTATTTCCTTAATAAAATTAGCCCATGTACGATTTTATGGGATGTAACCACCTTGAGAACAGTGTTCCCCCTATTTTTTGGTCTTCATGTCCCCAGCACTTAGCATTGTGTCTAGGAACAAGACATCTGGATGGAGAAACAGAAGGCAGCATGTGCCAGACAAAACAAACCAGTACCATCACTACATTGGCCACCATTTCCCTTGCTTCTTTGGTGGAGACAGTTTGGGACATTGAATCCCATAGCCTTAGCAACAACAGTGGCCCCCACCCCAAATTCCTAGAACTTCTTCCAGCCCAGCCCACATGGTCAACTGTGAGGGAAGAAATTGTGGAAAGAGGGGCTACCAGTGACAGCTGTGTATCAACTGCCCCCAAGAGTTACATAGGCACAGGAGTTCTGAGAGTGGCAGCACATCCCAGACCACTGGTCTGGCTTCCAGCCCAGCCCTTACATTCAGCATTCAAGTGGTCAACACATGCCCATCAACTGCTAACCCTGCCACACAGATCAGGTGTACCAGCCTAGCTTAAGCAGGGACACTCCCTCAGAGAGGGAGAGAGACAGAAAGACAGAGTGACAGAGACAGAGAGGGATTGAGAGTGAGAGAGTGAGAGAGAGAGAGAGAGAGAGAGAGAGAGAGAGAGAGAGAAGAGAGAGAGAAGAGAGAGAGAGAAGGAGAGGGAGAGGGAGAGCATTCTACAAAGAGACCTACAGAGACAGAGTGACAGCATACACCAAGGACCACTAGCACCTTGACAACCATCTCCCCTCAATTCCTAATGGAGAATGTCCAAAACCCTGAACCCAAGACAATAGCAATGCTTCCAGTGTATTGCTCACAGCCATCCCCCTGGAAGGCAATCTTTGTGGAGACAGAGCCTGGCACTGACTCCTGCAGGGGCTATAACCATAGCTACTGAAGACCCAGAGACAGATCACTCTTCTTACTAGCAAAGTTTACCCACTGGGAACATGCATTACCCTATAACAGACAGCACAATTAAGTGCCTAGGAGGGATTAACAAATCTCTACCATAGAGCTCCTTAAACTTTTTTGTGTGTCATGATTGCCTTTGACAAGCAGATGAAGCCTACAGACCCTTCTTAGAGTAATGGTTTTAAATGCAAAAAATAAATATACAATAGGAGTATAAAAGAAACATTTTATATTTAAATATAGTTATCTACCTATCTTCCATCCATCCATCCATCCATCCATCCATCCATCCATCCATCTAATCTGTCTGTCTGTCTGTCTACAAGTTCATGGATCCCCAAGCTAAGAAGCTCTGCTTTAGTGAAGTTGGTCAATCTACTTAACCAATGGTAAATGATGCTGTAATTAATAGCACAAAGTGAACAATTGTAATAGCAGGTGAAGCATGTTTCTAAAGATTCTCCAGGCCTTTCCACTCCTTAAGTAACTTTCATTCTTTGACATCATGAGCCAAAAGCTAGATCACCTGCATCCCATTGGAACAAGGAACACTCTCTATGGCACACTGTTAATCTCAGACTGGCTTGCCCCAACCACTGACCAAGCCTTTGGAGCACCCTCACCCACCGTTCAGTGGTGAACGCTCAGACAATTCTTAGGATTATAAAATCGTGCACAGGTTCAGAGTTAGAAGGGACTTTGGAAACCACTGACTCCAAAACTTCTTCCCATCACCATTTTAAAGATAATGAAACTGAGTCCCAAAGAGGCTAAATGAAAGTCCCTGAAGTAATAAGTGGTAGATATGGGATTTAAACTAGGAATCTTCTGATTTGAAATCTCCTACTCTGTTGATATGATCTATGTCTATCTTTAAGCTCCTTTCTGATTCAAAAAACAAAGACTAATTCAAGTATGTGTATAATTCAAATACCATTAGGTGAATTCCTCTCTTTTTTGAGAAACACAATGTAAAAATAAAACAGGACAATTCACATTGGACTCATCCCCTGCTTGGATTATCCATGGATAATGGAAAACTGGCCCACTCTTCATTGTGAATGCCTTGGGTGCCTTGGGCGTTAATCTCTGCTCTCAAGAAAAATCACTTTTACCTTTGAATTTGTGGAACACAGCCCATAGCTCAGCAATGTCAGTGGCAAAAGTGATGTCTGTGTCCAGGACGATGACTCGCTCCAGGTTGGCAGGAAGGGTCTTGGTCAGAACCAGCTTCATCAGACCATATATCCCGGAGTAGTGTTTGTTGGGGATCCAGGAGACCTCTGACTAAATGAGACAGAGGGAAAGAAAAAGGGAAGGAGAATTTCATTAGCTAGCAAACATCTGATCCAGAAAGACACCCAGATAGAGGGCATAGTGAAGTCAAGCTAGACATTTTCAAATTTTAGGTTCATTTGAAATGTGTTATATTATGGTAACACTCCTTTTGTAGGTCTAAGCTCTGTCAAGGAGAAACCCTGGCGCATGGCAATCAAATAAAAAATCAGCTGTATGTCAGACACTATTCTAGGCACAGGGGATAGAAATAAAAAGAAGGAAACATAACTTCTACTCCCAAGGAACTTATACTTATTGGAGGGTGGGGAAGACAAAAAGTACATATATAAATATATACAGTGCATATACAAACAGCATGTGAATATGCACACATATGTTATACACATATTGATATGTATGTATATAAATATATACAATTTGTATGTATATTTTAGAGCAGATATGGGGAAGGAAGAAGGAAGGAGAAAGGGAAGAAAAAGGAGGTGCAGTAACAGGAAGAAGAAGAGGAGGAGGAGGAGGAGGAGGAGGAGGAGGAGGAAAAGGAGAAGGATGAAGAAAAGGAGGACAAGGATATGGAGAAGAAAAAGGCAAAGAAGGAGGAGAACACACATGCAGAGATACTACGTGTACACACCCATAGCACACACCACATGCATTCATATACCCTCACACACACACAATTTCATA
Organism: Gymnobelideus leadbeateri; assembly: GCA_011680675.1. Lineage (NCBI taxonomy): Eukaryota > Metazoa > Chordata > Mammalia > Diprotodontia > Petauridae > Gymnobelideus > Gymnobelideus leadbeateri. The sequence continues at coordinate 584,758 of WOXC01011749.1, read as the reverse complement.
AAGGATGCTTGAAAACAAAATATTCCCAGAGTGAACCACAAGTTTGCAAAGCACCTTAGATGGGTTATTTCACTTGATCTTCATGACAGGCAGGCATCTTGCAGGTAAGGAAACAGCATGAGAGATGGGAAGTGACTTGCTTATGGGTATCCCACTCATGGGCTCCGAGGGCTGACCTTCAAGCCCAAATCTTTCCTGCCCCCAAGTTCCTGGTGTGCTGGTGTTCTTCATATTTCCATGATACTTCTCTCTGTTTCCCCTGTCTTTTCCTTGTCATCAAAAGTCCTATTAAGTACTATTCTGCCTGCTCTATTCAGCAAAATTCCTTAGGATTCTAGAAGCCCTCTTGTTTAAAAGAATGTAGGATTCAGAATAGGGAGATGCTTTCTTTTTTAAAAAAATTAAAAATTTTTATCTTTATTTTTAGTTTACAACATTCATTTCTACAAAATTTTGAGTTACAAATTTTCTCCCTGTCTTTCCCCTACCACTACCCTCTCCTATATCCTCCCCCATCCCCCCTCTGACTTTCCTGTTGGGCAAGATGGATTTCCATATCCCAGTGCCTGTATATCTTATTTCCCAGTTGCATGTAAAAACCACCAACAACAGTAAAATAAAAAATTAATTATTATTAGGAGATGGGCTTTCAAACTCTGGCTCTGCTGCTTACCCTCTAGGGGACCCTGGGTGAGCTCCTCTACCTCACTGGGTCTCATTTTCCTCATCTATAAAGTGACAGGCAGGGAGAGTGGATGAAGGGAGCCCTAAGGTTTCTATTTATTCTGAACACAATGTTATGGTTCCATAGGTCGATAGATAGATAGATATTTGGGGTGCTGCTAGTTTCAGCAGAGGGCAGCAGAAAGCCAACAGAGGAAACAGCAGATCTTCCTGAATCTAGCTTGGCTCTCCAGGCACTATGATGCTACCTACATGTGCCATCTAGTCCTATCTCACTTCCTTTTATAGATAAAGAAATTGAGACCCAGAGAAGAATGCTCCAATTCACACAGGGAATAATGCAGAGCTAAGAGTTAAACCTGGGTCTGCTGACTCCAAATCATAGAATTATGGAATCTCAGATGGGCTCTTGAGGGTATCTAGTCAAAACCTAGAGAGGATAAGTGACTTGATCAAGGTGATACAAGTAATAATTAGCAGAGAGGGGATTCTAGCTAAGGTATTCCAGGAACTCTGTTTCCAAGGTAAGAGCCCTTTCCCCTGAAAACATATCACCTAATTTAAAAAGAAACAAAGAGGTTTATTGGATCTTCACTCTGGGTATAAAGCTCTTGGAGTTGTTGGGTAGCCTAGAGTTTATCTAGTCCAATTCCCCCACTGTAGAGATAGGGAAATAGAGTCAGAGAAAGAGTAAGTGATTTGCCCAAGGTCACATAGGTAATAGGTGGAAGATCTGTACTTCCAATTCAGGTCTTCTGATTCTAAATCTGGTTCCCTCTGCACAATCCAATCATGAAACAGGTTGGTTATCTATCTTGGTTTATGGGTACTTGAGCTGAAAGGGGACAGACCTGAACTGTGTGGATGGAACCCATACGTATTGGAAGAGCAAGATATGGGCTCCGCACCCTCACCCCTCCCTGAATCGTGGCTCATGAAATACTAAGTCTACTGTACACGTCCAAAAGAACATAGCTGACTGGATCATGCTTCATGACAGCTGGGGAGAGACCACTGGACTTGCAGTCAGGAAGACCTGAATTCCAATCCTGTCTCAGACTCCTGGTGGTGAGGCTCAGAACAAATTAGATCATTTATCTCAATTTCAGTTTAATCATCTATAAAAGGAGAGGATTGCACCTAATTGTCTATGAGGTCCTTTCCAGCTCTGAGTCTGTGATCTCGACCTAGGTGAACACTGAGTACAACCCCTGGGGTCGAACACTAGTGAAAGAAATCATCAGTTTGAGTGAAAATTTGAAAAAAAAATAGGGATTTTGTGGGCTACATGGAGGTCCTACAGTATAGATCCAAGAGTCTTGACAAAAACATTAAATGCAAATGAGACACATATATTCTGAACAACTGCTGTGTATAGATAGTACTTTGTGCCAGGCAGTGAAGAAGATATAAAGTTTAGACAAGAGAGTGGCCCTGCTCTCAAGGCATTAACAATTTAGCAGGGGATTAAGAAAAATATTGACCAAGCTAAGATTTTTTCCCTCTCCTCGCCTATCTTTAGGTAGACTCCCCGAAGTGGATCTACCAATTACATCTAACCTGGGGCTTTCTTTAAGGAGATACTGCTGAGCTGGCTGGATGTTAGGTCTTAGTCACTGCCTGGTATTCCAGGCTTAGGGGACTTCATTCTATAACTAGAAAAAGGCCCTGCTCCATCCCAGTGACACCAGGGCTGGGTCTGAAATGTAGAAATATGCAAAAAGGACAGGAATTCCCTGCACTTGTACGGGCAAAAGAAAAAAGGTGGAATTAACTGGAAACTCCCTCATAAAACAGCCTCCAGCCATAGCCCTTAAGTTCAGAAGGCAGCATAAAAGTCTAGTTTGGGATGATCTAATCTATTCTCCCCCACAACCCCCACGCAGGATTTCCCTCTATAAAACAGATGGCTGGTAAGTCATCCAGATTCTGGGCGAATGCATCCAGTGACAAGGAACTCACTCTCTTAGGAAGCATCCATTTTATTGCTGGACTTGACTCTGTGTTAGAAAGGTCTTCCTTATGTTAATTCTAAATCTGCTTCCCTGATACACTCAATAATCAGCTTTGCTATATGAAAAGTTGAACTCCCTCTTCCAAGTCAATGCCCCAAGCTTTGACTCTTCTGTCAACTTTGACCAAGACCTGTACAGATGTGGTCATTTAGAGTCTCAGACTTCCTGCAGATATGGGTATTCAGCCAAGGGGTTCAAGGAGGCTTGAAATAAGGAAGATATGGGGACAATTACTAGTATCAATTACTAGTTGTGTGACCCAGACCTGAGTCATTTCATCCCTCTGAGCCTAGGGCCATCCTCTAAGGCCTTACAGATTCCAGTCTGCACCACAGAATCGCAAGCCCTTACTTATGGACATGACCGGTTGAATTCTTTCCCTCCAGCTCCCTCTTCCCAAAAAAATGAACTTGAAAGTTGCCATAGAAACTGGGTGTGTCTAGTCTAAAATGAAGCTTTAAAATTCCAATGGATAGAAACAATTCAAAATAGAAAAATCCAGTTTTTCCATGCTAAATAATTTTAAGAAGAATGAGATCTAGTTTTCTGTGTATGTTTTTTTTTTTTTTGGGGGGGGGAGAGTAACTACTCTGAACATTAAGAGAAAAACATTCCATTATGAGAAGCTGTTACATTGAACCAACCAACCATGCCACTGAACCACAGGACAGACATTGAGTTGAGATTAGGACACAGACATTTTCATATAATAGACTCTGAATTTTGAATTAAATTGAATTATTTATAACATCATGGCTTCATAGGGGAAAAAGAAGTCAAAGGTTATCTAGTCTAATCCCCTCATAGGAGAAGTTTATATAGTTTATATATAAGGAATGATCACAGGGTGGTAGATATCAGAGGTTAGGTCTGAACCCATGCCAGGGCTCTATTCCCCACACTAGCACAAAGCTTTACAAAGTGTTCAGTCTGAGTAGAGCATGATGCCAGCCCCTAGGAATATTACACCTCCCCCAGGCCAAAAGAAAGGTCATTTTCCCCAAGCAATGCACATCTACTGGGGGATGGCAACATGAATGCAAGAGAGGAAATGCATTGTTTATAACAAGCAATGCAAATTAATTCCAAGAAGGAGAAAATCTTAATAACTGGGCTGGGGGTTGGGAATGAGAAATAGCCTCATGTAGGCAGCAGCATGTATTGTGCCTTGAATCAACCTGGTATGCATGAGCAGTGAGGGCCAGGCGTGGACCACGTCTGTACAAAGGCACAGAGGGAGGTGTGCAGGATGTTAGCTAGTTTGAGATCCTCCAAATGTGCTGAATTTACTGCTCAAAACAGACTTCTTACTCAAGCCAACAGTTTTTTTTTCCTATAGATTACAAATCACTCTGACACTTTATTTGCCTAAAAGAAAATGTCCTAGTTATGGAAGGCTTGAGAATCATTTCCCCTTCATTCTGTGGCTGAGTAGTCTCCTTGGTAACCAAAAAACTCAGAGCATTTGTAGGGAAGAAGACAGGTAGCCAGTGGAGAGACAGGAATATTGGAGGGGGCCAAGGAGGAGACAGATGAAATATTAATAAAAGCCTATGATTTTATAACTCTTTACAACTCTGATTTTGAAGTCTTTTCCTTAAAGACCTTACTTAGATGTCACCAACCCTGACTTCTCTGATTTGAACCTCCAGGTGAAAAATCAAAGAATCTCAAATTCAGAATTAAAAGGTACCTTAAGATACTATAAACTTATAAATGAAGGAGACTTGGAGACCATTTAGTTCAATCTCTCTCCCTTTCCCCATTTTACAAATGAAAGAAAAATAAATGGAACCAGAAGTGAAGGGATTGGCCTAAAGTCATACAACTAGGCCTTTGCATTAAGCATGCCAGGCAGGCACAGAGGAGGTGGGTGCTTAAGATAAGTGCTTATCGGTGGATGATGCCATTTTCCCCTCTCTCAATTAATAGATGAGAGACTGTTTCATTTTTATTTCCATCCCTCTAGCACTTCTTCTAATGACTTGTCCAGATGTGTGCTTTTATCTGTTTAAGGATATCCAGGTGTGGAATCTCCACCCGCCAAGGCAGACAGAAAACTGTCATGCAATTTATGATCTTGGAAAATTATCTTGAGGCACTAAGGGGTTAAGAGACTTGTCCAGGATCACATAGATTGCATGTGACAGAAGCAGGACATGAGAACCCAGATCTTTGTCTCACAGAACTATGGATCTGGAGCAAGCAGGGGCTGTTGAGGTTGCGAAGTTCAAAGCTTTCGTATTACAGGTGAGACTCAGACAGGTGAAGATACTTGGCTAGGGTCATCTAGGCAGCTGGGGTCAGAAGTGGGATGGAGGGGGCGGCTAGGTGGCGCAGTGAATAGAGCGCGGGCCCTGGAATCAGAAGGACCTGAGTTCGGAGCCGGCCTCCGACACTTAATCCACACAAACAAAAACCTAGCCGTGTAACCTTGGGCAAGTTACTTAACCCCAATTGCCCTAAAGGGGCGGCTAGGTGGCACAGTGAGTAAGAGCGCCAGCCTCGGAGTTTGGATGACCCGAGATCAGATCCGGCCTCAGAAAATGAGCCCCCACGCATAAATAATGACTAGCCGTGTAACCTTGAGCAAGTTACTTAACCCCAATTGCTTTAAAAAAAAAAAAAGAAGTGGGATGGAACCAAGTCCCATTCCCTGTACATTAGGACATGCTGCCTCCCCAAAGGCACCATTCTTCTGGAAACAGCCATTTTGATGACTGTGTCCAGAGAAAGAAGGAAGAAAAATGTATTTGCTGCAGGCAAGGAGTCCTTCAGGTTTTCCTGTGTCTTTTCAGCACTTTATGACTTTGCAGAGACAATGAGGACCTTTAGTCCCTTGGCTTATTAAAGGGGATCAAACAGACTCAGTAAAGGCAGAGTTATCTCATCTACAGTGAAATGTTAAAGCCACGAGGAATGAATGAACAAGACCGATTTTACATTTAATTTCCTTACAGATTAAAACCCATACACATGGATGCCTTCCATATACATGAAGTGCAGAGCTGGGTCCCCAAAGCTAATCTTGAAGGGGGCAGCCATTCCCAATTATGCTCCATCAGTATTCACTTCAAAGGCACACAGTCTGTATAAGTTGACAGACTCTGCGTCAAGTATCCAGGCACCTGGGGACTCATTTAAAAAGCATTTCATACAAAGAGAAATACTTTCACATTATGACTAAGGTCCTGTGAATCTTTTTGGGGCATTTAGGAAGGCCTCGGGGCCAGGAAAACCACGCCCAAATCTGGGGCTTGTTTGACATTACCTAGCTGTGTGACCTTGGACAAGTCACTAACCTTCTGGGAATACCAGTTTCCCTATCTTTCCAATGAAGGGTGTTAGGTGAGGTGATCCCCTTCATCTCTAACATTCTTGGAGTCAGGATTTTTGTATCGCAGCTTTTCTGTCTTTTATCAGTTTCTATCAAACTGCTTTCTCTATCCCATTTCACTATAAGAAACATGGACACATTTTATCTTGTCAGGTTATAGTAGAGAGGAAGGTAGAACATTGCAGAATGGTCAAATATATTTATGCTTCATCAATCAATTAATGAACTTTTTAAAAATGCCTTATAACAATAGCTAGCATTCAGATGGGGCTTTATAGTTTTTAAAATGCTTTACAAATTTAATATCTTCATCCTTACAACAACCTAGGGAGGCGAATGCTATTTTTATCCTCATTTTGCAGTAAAGAAATGGAGGTTAAATAAAGTTAAGTGGGAACATAGAGGGAAGTGCCTGAGGCAGGATGTGAACTCAAGTCTTTCTGATTCGAAATCCAATGATCTAATCTATCTAACAACCTCTTTTATTTTCTAGGCATAGTTCTAGACTCTGGAGTTACAAATGGAAAGAATGAAACAATTCTTTTTTCAATAGGAGCTTATCTTCCATTGAGGAAGACAGCAACTACACAAATAAGTGTGTTCATAATATTTATTAATAGGATACACATGACGTAAGTAAATTCGAGGTAGCTGAGAAGGCACCAATTATCCTGGAAACCATGAAAGCCTTCATGAAGAAGAGACTGGTTGACCTGTGTCTTAAAGGAAGAAACAGATTCTATGGAGAAGGAAAGTATCAGATCTAGGGGTGATTAGTACAAAATCGCAGAGACAGGAGATGGAAATGGAACTCTATGCACAGAGAACAAGGGGGTCAATTTAGCTGGTTCATAAAGTGCATGGAAGTGAACGATGTATAAAAACACTAGTTAAGGTGAATTGAAATCAGATTGGGAAGGGCTTTCAATGCCTAGCCAAACTGTTTATACTTGATTTTAGAAGCAATAAGGAACCACTGGAGGATATGGAGGAGGGGAGTGAGATAGCCTGATTTGAGGTTAAGAAAAATTACTTTGGCAGTTGTTTGGTGGGTAGACTTGAGAAGGAAGACACTTGATTCTTATATGAAGAAACTATGGAGGCGGTTAGGTGGCCCAATGAATAGAGCACTGGCCCTGGAGTCAGGAGGATCTGAGTTCAAATCCAGCCTCAGACACTTAACACTTACTATCCGTGTGACCTTGGGCAAGTCACTTAACTCCAATTGCCCTACCTTCTCCCTCCCCCCCAAAAAAGAAAGAAAGAAAGAAAGAAAGAAAGAAAGAAAGAAAGAAAGAAAGAAAGAAAGAAAGAAAGAAAGAAAGAAACTGAACTGAAATTTAAAGTTGGGAAGAGCAGAAGGTTTGGTAGGAAAGATGATGAGTTCAGTTTTGAACATGTTGAGTTTAAGATGCTTACAAGTCTGAGATGTCTTCTAAGATGGGAAGTCATCAGAATGCTTAGGGCTGGAGAAATGGATCTGAGAATCCTTAGTATAGAGACAATTGCATCCATGGGAGCTAATGTGATCACCCAGACAAACAGCATAGAGAAGAGGAAAGAGTGAAGAGAAAGCCATAGGGAAAGGAGAGAACACTCATGGATATTGGGCATGATCTGCATGAAGAAGATGGAGTCAGATGGGTAGCAGGAGACCCAGGAGAGAGGAGACCCTAGAGAGAAGTCAGAGGTGAACTGAAGTCAGAGAAAAAAAGTCATAGAGGCTGGAAAGAAGTGGGCGGTTTGTAGGGATGGTGAGCTGGCCAGCTCTTCCAGGAGGGGTGTGTGTGTGTGTGTGTGTGTGTGTGTGTGTGTGTGTGTGTGTGTGTGTGTGTGTGCATACAGGTGTGCACAAGTGTGTACACATGTAATGTGTATTATGTATGCCTGTTTGTGTATTTGTTTGTATAAATGTGTGAATACTACATCCTGTAAGAACTGACTAACTGAATTGGTGCTTCCTAAGAAAGCTAGTATTTAACACCAGCCCCAGGCTACAAGAACAGAGAGCAATATGCTGCCAGTAAATCAGAGGAAAATATTCTTTGCTTTTTTTTTCATGACCATCACTTTACTCTACAGAGTCATAAAACAACCTGAAATTACCACCCAAATGATGAGTTGGAGAGGTGAGCAAAAGCCCAAGTCTGGTTATTAGCATTTACAGGGCTGAGATGTTGTCCTTCCTTTCCTGTAATTTAATCGAAAGGCAGTCTCAATTTGTCACACTCTAATGCCTTTTAAAATTCACCTGGGTGATTGGCCAAGTCTGTGCTCCATCCGCTAGCCCCCAACTTTGCATCTCCTTGTCCCCACCTCTGCCCTTTCCCTCCCAGGAAGTCTTCCAAAGGGCCCTGAGATAGGACCCAAATGAGTAACCCACAATTTTGTTTTCCATTAATGGGATGCTTTTAATTTCCAGAGTACTTTCCATTATTTGGGGAGGAAAGTGTCCAGCTATGTGACATGCTCTCTACTCCAAAGGACCAGGAGCACACATACTCATTGGTGGCAGCAGAATATTTGGTACTTATATGCCCTCACAATCAGTCAAAAGGGGTTAAGGAGGATGAGGCAGAGGAAGCATTTAATTAATTTTTGGTTTGTCGACAAATAGTCAGCATTAATGATATGTTGGGGTCAAGTCTCTCAGTACAAGGAAGGGCCCAAAGTGGGAACCTCTTTTATTACTGCTCATAAATTGTCTCCGGGAACAGTCATGCTGACCCTTTCCACTGTTACAAAGGCTTCTTCTCTGGGCTTGTAATAAATCCCCAAAACAATACCAAAAGGTCTGATTTCAATTTCAAATCCTCCGACTTTCACCTTGAAGCTGGCAGCTCCAGGGACAATTCAGCTTGTCCCGGTGTCTTGTTTTTCTCCTCTTACTCCATTCTTTGTGCTGCTCCCCCCCCCCCCAAAAAAAAGTCCTTACTGTTTATATGAATTGTTGTCAAGGAAACCAGGTGCAGAGGATAGCTGTCAAACTTGCCTTGACTTACAGTGTATCACATATGGAAACATGGCGGTGATCTTGCTAAGTGCTCGGGAATAGACTTAGCCATTCTAAACACCCCAATCCATAAACTTTACAAGAAAATTACCATTAATTAGAAATTACAATTTGGAGATCTCACTCACTGCTCAGTGGTTACTACCAATTTTAAAACCACCATACCTGTCTGCCATCATCACTCCCACCACACATCTCCCACCAATTCTGATTGCTATAACTAAGATCTAAAATATGCTGGAGAAGTACACCAGCTAACATTCTCTCTCTCTCTCTCTCTCTCTCTCTCTCTCTCTCTCTCTCTCTCTCTCTCACACACACACACACGCATGCTCGTGCGTTCGGACACGCATGCCCCAAACATCGAAGAACACTGAGGCCTCTGGGATACATATGAATCTCTAAATCTCTGGGAACCACATAGGAAGACTAGATTTTAACTTCGGTAAGTCATTAGCTTCAAGAGAAGAACACAGATGGCAGGACATATAAAACACTGCAGTTCTTAAAAGACAACAACATGGAAACCGCTTGGCTGAACTTTTATCCAATTCGATTTTCCGTTCTCTATTCCTTCTTCAAGAAACTAGAGTAGACATAAAGTTGCCTCTAGGATTGAGTCTCTGTTCTCTGCCTACAATTCGCTCTAGTACAGGACAGTAGGGCCATAAGTCATATATATTCCTAAGTGCCCTAAGTGGAAGGAGTCAGAGGGTAGGGCTCTGAATTAAAATCTTGGCTATCCACTTCAATTAGTTTGTACCTTTGGACAAACCACTTCTCTTTCATAGGTTTTAGTATTAGTCTATGGAATAGATAATCCCTAAGGGCCATCCATCATCATCTTCCTCCTCTTCACCCTCACTACCACCATCATCATCACTACTCTACATGGTTAATCTCTAATTTACGATTCTTTAAACAGACTATGAGGGAAACACAAGGGGATATGCTGGGGAAATGGGGAAGTACAAGACACCAAGAGTCTCAAGTCTCTGTTATTTACTATGTGAGCCTGAATAAAGCTCATGACCTGAGCCTTAATTTCTTTATCTGTAAAATGGGGACAGTAATCCCTTCCTAAATGGGGATGGACATTTCATATAAATACATAGAATCATATCTTGATAGATATGTCAGATACTGTAGGAAGCATTGGGAATATTTCACATGGATAGAGGAAAACAATACTTGGTAATGGTAAGGAAAATACCAAAATACAAGCTATCCTGGTCTTGTTTTGTTGAGTTGTTTCAATTGTGTCCGAGTCTTCTGACCCCATTTGGGGTTTTCTTGGCAAAGATACTGGAGTGGTTTGCCATTTCCTTCTCCAACTCATTTTACAGAGGAGGAAACTGGGGCAAATGGTGTTAAGTGACTTGACCAGGGTCATACAGCTAGGAAGTGTCTGAGATTGGATTTGAACTCAAAATGAATCTGATTTCAGGACCATGCCACGGCGCCATCTAGCTGCCAATCTTCTAGTAAAATATAAACCTAACAAAGAAAGAGCTGTCTCTGTCTTCATATTCCCAATGCTTCCTAGAGTATCTGACATATCTTTTGAGATATGTTTCTATATATTTTAGCTAGATCTATGATTTCTTGGGAGTAGGGAATTCTCCAGTGAGGTAACTCCCTCTATGAATGGAGATGAGCACCTGTTGCATAATGTATAGTCTTAGAGAGTTACCTGGGGCACTATCAGGTTAAGTGACTTGCCTAGGGTCATACAGCCAGTATGTGTCAGAAGAAAGGCTTGAACTTAGTTCTTCCTGACTCAGAGGCTGGCTATCTATTGACTACTTTCCTGGACAGTAGTAGATGCTTCAAATATATCTTTTTAATTGATCAGAATTTTATGTGGCGGAAAATGGGTATGAATCAGAATATATCCCTTGTCTGCTCATCCCTTGTTTGTGTAGGGGATAGACTGCTAGATATGTCATCAGAGGTCTTGGGTTCAAATTTCTACTGTTCTACTCACTCCTTGTATGCCCTTCGGAAAGTACTAATTTCTCTAAGCCAAACTTTTCAAAATCTCTAAAATGGGGTAGGGGGCAGGGATTGGACTAGATGACCTTTGAATTTCCTTCTAGCTTGAAATCCCTTACCTAAAGATAAGCATAGGCATGAAGGGGGAAGGGAATAAACATTTACATAGTACCTACTGCATGCCAGGCCCTGTGCTAAATGCTTCTTACAAATATTATCCTCATCATTACCCTGAGGGATGAATGTTGTTATCCCTCTTTTTCAGATGAAGAAACTGAGGCAAACAAAAATATGACCTGCCCAATGTCCCAGAGTCAGCTAGTGTCTGTGGACTTCCAAGCCCAGTGTTCTAACCACTGGGCAACCTCACTGCAGACTGTGAGTCAGACTGTCCAATCAATAATAACCCTACATCAAAAACAAGGCAGAGTGAGAAGGGGGAACTTTCAGGACAGTTATAAAGCCCAGTATGGATAAGATGCTGATCATTGCTTGCTATTTTTCTCATCCAAGTAGTTAGCCTGCAGCAGAGAGCATCCAAATCCAAGACCCAAATTCAGTCTTGCTTGAGTGGTTAAATTCAACTGAGAAATCCAAGATGGGGAAGCTTCTCTCCCGAAGTAAGCTAGTGATTAAATGAAAGCATAATTAACATGCATTTTGTAAAGTTATGCTTATCTTTCACAGAGTATAAAGAAAATCACCATTCTAGGATCACCAACTTAAATTAAAATCAAACCACTGTGAACAAATCCCTGCATGTTAATGACAAAGGGAAACATTTTCTTTTTATTTGGCATTAAATGTGGAAGGAAGGATTCCAAGTCATGTTCTTAAAATACCAGAGTGAATTTCTTTGGGGGCATTAACCTTTATGATTAACAGCACATCACAGAATTTGAGACTTAGAAGAGAATTTTAGAATTTAAAAATACTTAGTTGATTCATTGCAGGGTAGAACATTGGGGCAAATTCAGTAAGATGAAATTTAATAGTGTCTCAAATACAAGTTCAAAGACTCAATTTTCTAAATACAAGATAGGGGAAGGGCATATATTTAGACACCAATATCTTGGAGTTTTAATGACTGCTAGCTTAATATGAGTGAATAAAAAGAAAATCTTAACAGTTAAGGTTGTCTAAGAGTAGAATGGGACAGCTAGGTGACAAAGTGTATAAAGAACTGAGCCTGGAATCAGGAAGAATCTGGGCTCAGATACTTATTAGCTGTGTGACCTTGGGCAAGTCGCTTAACCCTGTTGGCCTTGGTTTCCTCATCTGTAAAATGAGCTGGAGAAGGGAATGGCAAACCACTCCAGTATTTTTGCCAAGAAAACCCCAGAATAGGTCACAAAGAGTTGAATGTGCCTGAAAAGTGACTAAAGAAGAATAGAATGGGTCATCTAATGAGGTGGTGTTTCCCATACCTGGGAATATTGAAATAGAGGCTGGATGCCCACTTGTCAAGGGTGGTGTAGAAGGGATGACTACTTAGGCATGGATTGGACCAAATGCATTTTGAGATTCCTGACAGCTCCCAGGGTCCAAGTTTCTCCCCACAGCAGAAATGAAGAGGACTTTTATTTGTGGGTTATAAATCACTGCCATCCCTTTATTACTGCACCTCCTAATAATCCTGGCTCCAGGGTAAGCTTAAAGAGAACCTGATGAGTCCTAGATCTGAAAGCCAGTCTTTCAGCTCTGAAGGCGTCCTGGATTTCTCACACAGAATCCCCAGAGCCTAGTCTCTTGAATAGTTACATGACCTTTGGACAAGTCACTTGACTAGACTGACTCATCTGTGAAATGCGGCTTGAAATAATGGGCACGTCAGAAGAGAAAATGAGGTCTTCTGTGTGAAAACATGGGGAAGCCATCCAGTGTTGTTCAAATGCAAGCACTTCAATTCAATGAAAGTATTATTGGGAGAAATCTAAGCTGATTTATCAAGAGGTTCAAAATGGAGTTTTACTAGATTTTTCTAGGCCTGCATTCATTTGTAGGACTTTGCATTAGAAACACGCAAATGTAATAACTACCTCTCATTAACCTTAACAATAGTAAATGCCAACCATCTTTTCAAGGCACTCAAGGATCTATCATTCTGGGCTACAGGGGTGGGGAGCTTCCTGGATATCTTCTGAGTCAGCCCCCAGGATTTCCTTATAAGAAGAGAAGGATCTTATGCTTCTGGGTAACCTAGGGCAGTACAGGCTTCTGAAACTTCTCGAGGTGATGGCATCTTTGCCATTGAAGGGGAAACTGTAATGCAGATAAATCAGAAGGTGGGCAGATATCACTGGCATTCCTTCTCTTCTCTCCTTGCCACAACCACAATCATCTAGAGGAGTGGGGGGAGAGGGAGAGGAAAAGGGCGAGGGGTGAGAGAAAGAGAGGGGGGAGAGATAGAGGAGATGGGGAAACAGACAGAGAGAAAGAGAAAGGCAGAGATGACAGCAAAGAAATTGAAGAAAGAAACTTTGGGGCAAGAACTTTAAAAAGGTTGTGTTTATGGCTTAATTACTATAGGCCAAAACATATAAGGAGTACAATAGGTAAGATGAGGAGAGGAAGACATTGTTTACTGCGCTATCAGGGCATCAGAAAGCATAATGGAAAGAAACACAACTGAGCAGCAGAAAACAATCTCCACAATGCAGAAATCCATTAGAGTTTAGAAATGCTTCAACCTCAGGGGAATTTAGAAGGAAAAAAAAACCAACGACACTCTTTGAGAAATTTAACACTTGACTGGAAAATATGCTTCCACCCTTGAGGTAGAGCTAATGACAAAACCAGCATCTCCATCCTTAATTTCTGCTAGTCTGAGCAGTCCGAAGTGGCGATTCCATACTTGCTAAGTGCTTAGCAGAAGGGAGTCTTGGATAGTTGGTGATTAAACCACCAGATTATAGCTTCCTGGAAAATCCTCAAAGTCCTCCTAGCAAACTGAGTGGAGCTGGTGGGGGTGGGGGAGCAGGATAGAAAAGCAGCCTTCTGGGGTAGGGGGATGATGAGGCATAAGACATCTCTGTGGGGAAAACCCAGATGCTAATTCAATTCTAGGTCCATAGATATTAAAGCTAAAATAATTTCAAGGGCAGATGTGGGTGGGTTGTGAGTTCTAAAAAGACAGACCTTGTCTATAAGGGAACCCTTTAGTTAATCCTTGAAAGGAACTAGGAATTTCAAGCAGAGGTGAGGAAAGATTATTCCAGGCATGGGGTCTGACCTCTGCAAAGGCTATGGGGTGGGAGATGGCATGTTTTTTACAGGTACCAGCAAATAAGCCTTTATGGCCTCAACATGGACTGCATGAATTGGAGTGATGTATAATAAACCTAGAAATCTGGTTTGGAGTTAGATCGGGAAGGGATTTCAGTGCTGAACATTGTTTGTGGCTTGTGGTAGGGCCTTTATGTCTCTCTCTGTAGGGTTCACTGATCCCTTCTCCTACCTCCTAAGCATCATACTCTAGGCACAGGAGCCCAGGCTGGACCTGATGCCAGAGCCCCACCATCTCTTTGCTGTAGCACTGGTGGGCTCACCAAGCCTGGCCTAAACTGGCACCAACACCTGCAGAAACCCGTGAATGCCATTCACTCCAAGAGGGACGCAGGACTAGAACCTGATTCTTTGATGACAAATTCAGTGTTCTTTCTGCTGTATCATGCTGGTAGCATGCCTGCAATATCTAGCCATCAATGCCTGCTCTCCTCCTTGAGAACAAGCAGATGGCACCTCTCCTATATCATAGCCCCTCAAATATATGAGAACAGTCATCAGTCTCCCAGCCCCAGTGCACAGCCCATCTGCATTCATTCTGGGCCTACTCACTACCCAGGTGGCCCTCCATAGGAGAGGCCCCGGCTTTGGCACCGTCCATCTGACACCATATTATCTGGAAGGGACACATCATTCCAAACACAGTATGACCAGGGTGGAAGGCCCAGGATGCTGCTTAATAAATATGAGTGGACTGCTTAGTTCATTATGGCACTTGTGGTTAACAGAACTCTCCAATATTATTATAATGCAGCCAAAGGAAAAGAAAAAGTCCAAGTACAGGAGTTAGTATTTATCCCTATTAGATTTCATCTTGTTCTGTGGCCCCCCAACCACCTTGATTTTTGGCCAACATTTTGTTTTTTGGTAGTTTTTCAGTCATATCTGACAACCCCATTCCGGGTTTTCTTGGAAGAGATACTGAAGTCATTTGCCATTTCCTTCTCCAGCTCATTTTACAGATGAGGAAACTGAGGCAAACAGGGGGAAGTGACTACACACAGAGAGGAAGTGTCTGAGGCCAGATTTCAATGCTGTTCTTCCTGACTCCAGGCCTAGTGCTCTGTCCACTGCACCACCCAAGTGCCCTTGTCCAACGTTCCTCCCCGTCCAAATAATTACTTAGCCTAACCCCAGCCCCTCCTAAAGTTCACATTATCTGTACATTGCCTTCTCTATGTACCATATTATTTACCTGGAAAATGGGGTGGCCAGGAACTACTAAGTGATGCTTTTCTTAGTAATCATCATTAAATGAGCTTAGAAGTCAACATTCCTAGGCCTGTACATCACAAATCCATGATATGTAAATGCCAAGGAGAAATCCCAATTACATAATTTTAAAAATGCATTTCACACGCCGCCCCCCCCATGTTCTAGCTGCATTCACAGAATGAATTATTAAAGTTGTAATCTTTTTTAGTTAAGCCTTTCCCTAATTAGTAGCAAGAGCCTTGTTTTTCAATCTGTTCAGCTTTTGTATTTCTTCATCATACATATGCCCCAAGGCTACTCTTAGGGATATACTTCTCAGCTCAGGAAGCTGCCAGGACTGTAGCCTAGCCACAGGATAAGTATGCTAAATCATAAATGGGGACTATTCAACCTTTCTGGGCCTCAGTTTTCCCTATCTGTAAAAGGGCTGTATCTTAACATCAGCCTTTTCCCTAGGTGAAGAAAAATATTAATAGCAGGCCTAGAATGCTATTACAAGGACCCCAGGGTGTCAGAATGATAAAGGAGCTCAGGGGCTATGGGTCTTGGGTTCAGGGATAAGGATTATGCAGATAAAGAGGGGTTTCTGGAGAACAAAGTATATTCTGCTTTTGTTTTTAAAGAGATGGTCCTAGGGGTGGCTAGGTGGTGCAGTGAATGGAGCACTGGCCCTAGAGTTAGGAGGACCTGAGTTCAAATCCAACCTCAGACACTTAACACAAAAACTAGCCATGTGACCTTGGGCAAGTCACTTAACCCCAAATGCCCTCCAAAAAAAAAGCAAAAAAAAAAAAAAAGAGATGGTGCTAATTGTGCTAGGCTGTATAAAATGAAGGTGAAAAGTGTGGCAGATCTTTCTCTTGCACTTTATTAACTAATTTTTTGGGGAGAAACATCTAGTTCCAAGGACACAACGCTGACTATATTGAGTGATTTTGTTCTTGTGCTCTCATCCTTTAGAGCAGAGGTTCTAAATTCACCCCCATCTTTTATGGCCCACATGGAGAGCTGCCTCCTACAGGAAGCTTCCCCAGCATCTATTAACCTTTTTGTGTGTCCCATCAGTCTTTGAGACTCTGGTAAAATCTACAAACCTATAGTAAGAATAATGTTTTTAAACAAATAAAACCTTGGAGAGTGGGGAGGGGAAGGAAGGAGAGGGAGAAATTTTAAAACTCAAAAGTTATGGAAGTCAATGCTGAAAACTAAAAATAAATAATTTTTTAAGAATTAAAAATGAATAAAACAAAATATATAGGATCACAAAGGTAAATGATTATATTGAAATACAGTTCTCAAAAAAAGAAACACAACCCATTCATAGACCCCAGATTAATAATCCCTCTTCTACTCATATCTGTGGTCTAAATCAATCTGCCTTCTCCGTGTTCCAGACATACAATACTCCATCTCCCTTCTGTCTTTGCACAGACCATCTCCCATGCACAGAATGCCCTTGCTCCTCACTGCCCCATCTCAGGATCTCTAGTGTCCTTCAAAGATGACCTCAGATGGCACCTTCTACTTGAGACTTTTCCTGATCCCAGCCATTACTTGGTCCTCACCTAAGCTGTCTTGGAATCATGTTTTTATTCTATATGTTCTGGTTGAACTATACCATGTCTCCCCGAATCACATGTAAATGTCTTGAGGATGAGTTCTCATATTTGTTTCTGGATCCTTGGGGTCAGAGACAGAGTGGACATTTTAATGCAGAAATATGTGTGTGTGTGTGTGTGTGTGTGTGTGTGTGTGTGTGTGTGTGTGTGACTTCTACTGCCCTTTTTGTCCCTATCACAGACCCTGGTTTTAGTACTTAACTTTTTTCATTTGGTTTATATCAGAAGCTCCTTATGGTCAGGGGTCTTAGCATACATAGTTCATAGAATCATAGATTTAGAGCCAGGAGGGATGCAGGAGATCTCCAAATCCAACTACCCCCTTTTACAAATGAAGAAATTGGAGCACAGTGTGTTTAGGTGACTTGCTCAAGGCCACACAATCAATGAGTATCTGAAGCAGGATTTCACTCCTAATCCAAGCCCTTCCTCCTCAGCCAAGCTGCCTCTGAGCCCCCATCCTCTAACTCCCATAACAGTCAGCACATAGCAGTCTATCTGGATGTTATGTAGAAGAGGGATTCATCATCTGCTTGGCATCAAAGGGACAGTGGGATGAAAGTCACAGAAAGACAGTATTTATCTGATTTCAAGGAAAAACAACAACAACAAAAACACAAAACAAAGTACAAATATAATAGATCTTTTAAGTTTATTCTTTTCCCCTCAATCCCTATCAGTCAATTAAGTAAGCAGGTAAACACTAAAGTATTAAGAATCTACTAGGTAGTGCTAAGTGCTAAGATGCAATGCTAAGTGCTGGAGAATATAAAGACAAAAGTGAAACTGTCCCTGCCCTCAAGAAGCTTCCATTCTATCAATCAACAGATATTCATGAAGCACCTACTATGTATCAGGTATTATACTAAGTGCTATGGATATAAAATAGGCCAATGATAATTCCTGTCTTCAAGGAGCTTAGTATCTAATGAGGGAGACAAAAGTCAATCAATACACCCTTAATAAGTACCTGCTGTATTCTCAACACTGTGCTAAAACACTAGGGATATGAAAAGAGGCAAAGGACAGACTGCCCTTAAGGAACTTAGAATCTAATGGTGGAGACAACATATACACCTAGAGGGAGATACAAAATATATATAAACTGAATACTTCATATTTGGGGCTGGAGGCAGTAGTCACTATAGGCATGTTCAAGCAGAGGTCAGGAAATCGATTGTTAAGGATGCTGCAGAAGAGTTACTTGGCCAAGTATGAGCTAAATCCATGACCTATAAAGTTCCTTCCCACTCAGAAAATCTATGGTTTGATGTTTGATTTTCCTATCTGCGGGCCAGACTGCCTTTTTATTTTATTTTTTAATTTTCAGCTTAGAAGTCAGATATCTGTTAATTAGAACTAATCATATCCGTTTTCCTACTGTGCACTTCACCCCTGGGGTGATGGAAATAGGGATTTTTGCTGGCAACTGCGCCTCTTAATTTAGAAGAAGTTGAAACCTATCCATTAATAGATACTAAATACCCATAGAGAGAGAATCTGGCTTAATCTAATTTAAAAAATCACAAAGCAATACTTCTCAAAACCCAAGCTCTCCTACACTGAGATCATGGAGCTAAATCAAGCTTTGAGATCATTTCTGAGCTTCCAAAGACCCACTCAAGACCATGTTTTGTAACATGATTAGGTTTACTTCTATGTATGTTTTTTTTAAACTCTTATTAGAGAGAGAGAGAAAGAAAGAGAGAGAGGGAGGAAGGGAGGGAGGGAGGGAGGGAGAGGGGGAAGAGAGAGGAAGAGAGAGAGAGAGAGAGAGAGAGAGAGAGAGATATGGAGGGAGGGTGAGGAGAGGGAAGGAAGGAGGAGGGATGGAGAGAAGGAAGGAGGGAGAGAGAGGCAGAGGAGAGAGGGAGAAAGGAAGGGAGAGAAAGAGACAGAGACAGAGATTCTATTTCATTGGAGGTCATATAAAATGGTAGACTCTCTTTTACCAAAATGACTCAAGGAGTTACCAAGAAGGAAGAGCCCTAGGAGACCAGTTGGTCCAACCTACAGAAGAATCATCGATCCTTTCTACCACATCCCCTAGAAGTACTTGTACAATCTTCGTTCAAAGGCCTCTAGGGATGGGAACAACCCGAACTGACCTCCTTTACTTTCATATAACAAATTATTTGGAAGCTTTTCCCCCCTTCTTCCTTTTTTTTTTTCCTAATTAAACAAATGCTTTATTAACTTCTGGCTTATATCATTCATTTCCACCAGATTATGAATTACATTTTCCCCCATTTTTTCCCTACCCACCATCCCAGAATAGCAGTCCCACCAGATATCCCCTCATCCAATCTGCTCTCTCCCATATCTTCTCCCATACCCCCTTCGACTTTGCCGTTAGGGCAAGGTGAATCTCTGAGCTCCACTGCCTGGACATCTTATGAAACATTTAATTTTAAAACTTTGATTTTCAGATCCATTCCCTTTCTCCCCTGTCACCCACTCCCTCTGAGAAGATAAGCAATTCAGTATGTGTTGTACATGTATATCTATGCAAAACATTACCATAGTAGATATATTGTAAAAGACCGCTTATATTTCCCTCCCACCTGTCTCACCTCCCACCTGGTCCATTCCCTACTTAGATCCTGTCCCTCTTTGATAGTGGGTACTTCTAACCTCCCTTCTCCCCAGAATGCCCTCCCCTCCATCATCCCCCCTCTCATCCCCCTTTCCCCTACTCAGGAGAGTGAGTGAGGGTAAGATATTCCATTTAGTATGTGTGTGATTCTCTCTTTGAGCCAACTTCAATGAGAATATGCTTTTGCCTTTTTACCTTCCTGTTCTTCCCCTCCCCTGCAACTACTTCCCCTTGCCTCTTCTACATGAGATGGTTTGCCCTACCCTGTCTCTCTCCATCTCCTCTTGCCACTTCCCTCTCTCACCTCTTGACTTCACCCCTTAAGAATCATCCCTTCCTTGGGGTGGCTAGGTGGCACAGCGAGCAGAGAGCCAGCCCCGGAGCCAGAAGGACCCGAGCTCTGATCTGGCCCCAGACACCCAACACACAAACAAAAACCCAGCCATGTGAACCTGGGCAAGTCACCCAACCCCAATTGCCCTCCAAAAAAAAAATAATCATCCCTTCCCATCAAATTCAGCCTGTGCCCTCTATCCATGTATACCTGTGAACATATGCCATGTACCCTTCTTCAATTATTTTCATAATGAGGAAGGTTTTATCAAAAAAAGTTATTGTTTTTCCATGTAGGGCTGTAAATAGTCCAACTTTGATAAGTTCCTTTTCATTTCTTTTCCTTGATTGCCTTCTCAAGCATCTCTTGCTTCTTGGGTCTGAATGTCAAATTTTCTATTCAACTCTGGTTTTTTCCTCAAGAATGCTTGAAAGTCCTCTATTCCACTGAATGACCATGTTTTCCCCTGAAACAAGATACTCAGTTTTGCTGGGTAGGTGACCCTTGGGTTCAGTCCCAGCTCTTTTGCCCTCTGGAATATCATATTCCATGCTCTTCGATCCCTCAGTGTAGAAGCTGCCAGGTCCTGGGCTATTCTGATTGTGTTTCCACAATATTGAAATTGTTTCTTCCTGGCTGCTTGTAGTATTTTCTCCTTGATCTGGGGATTCTGGAACCTGGCTATAATATTCCTGGGAGTTTTTTGGGGGGGATCTTTTTCAGGAGGTGATCTGTGGATTCTTTCAACCTCTATTTTGCCCTCTGGATCTAAAACATCAGGGCAATTTTCCTTGAGAATTTCTTGAAGGGTGATTTCTAGGTTCTTTCTTTGATCATGGCTTTCAGGTAGTCCAATAATTTTTAAATTATCTCTCCTGCATCTATTTTCCAGGTCAGTGGTTTTTCCCATGAGATATTTCACATTGCCTTCTATTCTTTCATTTGTTTGAATCTGTTTAATAGTATCTTGATTTCTCATAAAGTCACTAGCTTCCATTTGCTCCAGTCTAACTCTGAAGGAATGAATCTCCTCAGTGAACTTTTGAGATTCTTTTTCCATCTGACAAATTTGACTTTTTAAGGCATTCTTCTCCTCATTGCCCTTCTGAGCCTCTTTTGCCATTTGAGTTAGTCTATTTTTTAAGGTGTTATTTTCCTCAGCCAGGCTGTTGACTGTCATTTCATACTTTTCTTGCATCTTTTTCATTTCTCTTCCCAAATTTTCCCCCACTTCTCTTATCTGCTTCTTAAGGTCCTCTATGGCCTGCAGCCAGCTTGTATTTTCATTTGCGGCTTTTGGTGCAGGAGTTCTGACCTCACAGTCCTCCTCCATGCTTTGAGCCTCTTTGCCCCTAAAATAGGAGTCCAAAGTTGAACTTTTCTGTTTATTTTGTTTCATTTGCCTAGGCATATTGCCACTTAATTACTTGATTTTGGGGCTTGTTGCCACAGCAGGACTCTGCCACCAGACAGGGGAGCTTCCGCCCAAACGTGGGGTCTTCACAACTTCTGCCAGTTGGGTGGCCTCTGTAAAGCCTCCACCCACTCTGGCAAGTTGGATACCCACCCCAAACTTCCTCCCCAGACCACAATCCAGATCCAGGCAGTTTAAAGCAAAAGCGATTAACCCCCAGACTGATTGCTGGATCTTCCTACAGTTTGCAGACCAGGAGCTAGAGCCACTACTGAAGCTGCAAAATGGCTTCTGTGCAGCTGTTTCTTCAGAAGCTTTTTGCCCCCAGGGGAGGAAGCCACGTGTTCCCCAAATACTGGTCCCAAAGTCCATAGGGCACTAACCTCTCACTTTGTCCTAGGCATATCTGTGCTGATAATTCTGGAATCGCCATACTTGCTGGTGTTCTGGGGTCCACCAGCCGGCTGAAGGCCCGGCCGCCCTGGGGCTAAAACCGCGGACCTGGGCTCGGCTCTGGGGGCTGCGCTGTGGGTTCCCAGCTCGCTGTGCTGCCTGCTCTCAGAGCGCGCTGGCCACTCCCTGCAGGGCTGCTGGGCTGTCCTCAGCAGGAGGTTAGCTTCTCTGTGCCGTTCTGTGGGTGCTGGGGCTCCCTTCTTCCTTAATATTATCTATAAATCTGCCTTTCTGCCACTTATAGTATTACTACTTCTCATTCCATCCACCAAGGTCAAGCAGAACAGACGTAATTCATGTCTCCATGACCTCTATACTTCAATACCCCAGCAGATGCAAGACCTCATTGTAGGACTGTAGATGGTTCCCTGTTCACTCTCTCATCCTGTGTGGGATGGGATCTGAGGCCAGGGCGGGAAAGAGAAGCCAGAAGGTGTGTGGTCTTATACCTTGACACATAGAGGAGGTAATCAAGGACCAAAGAATGGCTGAGGTTCTGCCCCAGATCGGGGCTGTTGCTACTGCTATTGCTGTACTTGCGACATGTGGTGGTAACTGCTCAGCCTGCCATGTGGCCTGATCAGCCAACATAGCGTTTTAATAAAAGGTCCATTCTAAATTATTACTTGTTTCTTGCTTACATTAATCAAGGTACAACACTCAACATAGCCTCTGGTACACAGTACAACCAAGTCCCATCTTGCACAGATTATGAAACTGGTTAAATGGTTGCTTGAATCCAAATTGTCCTTTCTATTTCTGCTAGGCTGGAGCCATTGCCTGAGTGGGGCAGATCTGAATGCATGTGACTGCATCCCTGAATTTATTATTTGCACTAATTGGAGGCTTGTTCTAAGTGGGTTTATACAGAAAGAGGGGGCAGCTAAGTAGTACATTGGGCCTGGAATCAGGAAGACTCATCTTCATGAGTTCAAATCTGTGTGACCTTGGGCAAGTCACTTCACCTTCTTTGCCTTAGTTTCCTCATCTGTGAAATGAGCTGGAGAAGGAAATGGCAAACCACTGCAGTGTCTTTGCCAAGAAAACCCCAAATTATGTCATGGAGAGTCAGACAAGACTGAAAGGACTGAAGGCAGGACAGGAATGTGGGCCCAGAGTTCTGAATGAGACTAGAGATTGGGAAGTTGAGGTCAAAGTGGGATAAGCAGATTTAGAGCTGTAAGGGGCCAGATGCCTCCCAATGCCCTCATTTTACAGATAAGGAAATGGAGTTTTAAACAGATTAAGTCGCTTACCCAAGGTCAAGGCAGTAAGTATGAAAGGGAAGATTTGACCTCAGCCCCTCTACTTTCTACTACTCAAGGCCACAGAAATGGATGAGACCATCCCTAAGGAGAATATGGAGAGGCAATTTTAAAAGACTAACAAAGGAGGATGATCAAATATTAAAATACGTCTCATTCAAATGCTTAACAACTTGATCTTGTGGAATTCTTTCCTTATCCTAACTCAAGTCCCAGGTGCTTTGATTCCACCCCATCTCCTCAATGTACTTAACAGAAAAGTCCTTCCTAGGCTGAAAGCCCTCTTTTACATCTATGCTTTATCATCTATGATTTCATAACTGAAGATCTCATCTGTTTGGGCCTTTAAATCCATCTTAGCCTGGCCTCATCCTCTCTTTCCAGTCTTAGTCCACTTTATTTACCTTCATCCACTCTCAGTTCTAGCCAAACTGGCTACGGAAGGAAAATGAGACTCGGAAAGGTCAAATGACATGATATTAATGATAGTTAAGGTTTGCAAGGAACTTTACAAACATCTCATTTGATGGTAGGTGCCATCATTACCCCCATTTTACAGATGTGGAAACCGAGGCAGGGAGAGGTGAAGGGACCTAGCTAGTTGGTATCTAAGGTGCATCTGATGAACTCTCTCATGATACTACTGTGAATAAGACGGATAAATGCATGCTGGCTGATAATATAGTTAGGGGGACGTTAGCTAGTGGAGCAACAATATGCAATGAGTATTGATTCCTGGATCAATGCCGAGTTGGAACAGATTTTCCAGCCGTATGCTGCAGGCAGGTCCCTTTCCTCACCCTATTGGATTCTGTTTGTTGCTGTTTTTTTTCCTCCCCTCTCTGCTGGGGATTGGATGAGGACACAGAAGGCTTGCTTATCAAATTTTTGGATAGCACAAATCTGGGAAGGATAAGTAATATGCCTGATGACAGTATCAGAATCCAAATGATTTTGACAGGCTGAAAAGATGAGCCTAAATTGATAGGATTAAATCAAATTGGAGTGGATGTAAAATTCTCTACTTAGGTTAAACACACACACAAACATGTCCAGCGGCCAAATTACAGGGTTGTGGAGACCTGCCGTCGCAGCGGTTCACATATGAAAAGCAAAGCAAAACAAACCACCCCAAATCAATAACAACAACAAAACCAGCAAGGGAGTTTGGAAGGGAATGTAAACTGGTGAAACCTATTAGAGGCAAGATGTCATAGCGCACAGAATGCTGGCTGGAAATCAAAAGGAGCTGGGTTCAGATTCTGCCTGTGACAGGTCTTGGTTGCCTGACTCTACAGAAATCAACACCTCTTAGGACCCCAGTGAGGCAATAAGCATTAAAAGATCCAGAGCATGTATTGATCTGCATCAGTGAAGGGAGATCCTCACCAGGAGCCCTTAGGATTACTCAGGCAAATCACAGGGCCAGTACCTGTCCTCCCAAGCCAATCCAAAACAAGAGCCACAGACCAGGCAAGGTAAAAGCCCAACTCTTCTTGGTGTGGGTAAGCCTGCATCTACCTATTGGGCTGAAAGAGCCTGAAGAGACAAATCCAATCTTTGACAGGAAGGGAAATCCAGATGGCAATGAAGCTGGATGACATACAATTTAATGAACAGAAGAAGGAACTTATGCTATTTATCTGGGAAAAAGAGGGTACCTGGGAAGGATTTGATATTGGCCATCAAGTTTCTGAAGGACATTCTAATGGAAGAGAGCAAAACACAGGAGGGAAATATAAAGATCAGTCACAAAATTCAGGAAAGAGGGAAATTGGTTCAATAGAAGGATGTGATTTCTAATAGAATTCAACTTGCTTCAATAAGTGTTTATTAATCACCTACTATGTACAAGGTGAAGGGAGCTAGGTGTCTCAGTGGATAGAGCTTTGGACCTAGATTCAAGAAGACATTTTCTTGAACTCAAACCTGGCCTCAGATACTTACCAGCTTGGATGAGACACTTTGCCCTGTTTGCCTCAGTTGCCTCACCTATAAAATGACAAATCACTCCAGCAACTTGGCCAAGAAAACTCCAAATGGGGTCACAAAGAATCAGACCCAACTTAAATGACTTAACAACATGTACAAGGTACTGTGCTAAATAATGAACATTGAAAAATGACTACAACAACCACAAAATAAACAGTCCTGGCCTCAAAGAAATATTGTTATAGATGAGTGGAGCCTTGAAGGGAACTAGAACTCTCAGAGAGGTTTACAGGGTTGCATATTTCAACCTGGAAAGCACCTTGGAGGTGTGGGTTTCACCAGCTCCCAAATGGGTGTGCGTTCCAGATGAGTTTAGACAAAGGCAAGAGCTGGGATGCCAAGTCTGGAGAAGAACAAAGTCCTGGCAGAGGACTTGGAGGAAATCAGCCTTTGAAGGTGGGCTGGAGTCAGACTCTGAAGGGTTTTCAATGCCAAGCTGAGGACTCTGCATTTTTGCTAGAAGCAGCAAGCGGCTACTTAGGCTTCTCTAGCTGTTGAGTGACATAGCTAGACTTGGGCTTTTGGAAGATAATTTTGTCAGCTACTGGAGGATGGGTTTAAAAGGGCAGAAGAGGATGTGAGAGAGGGGGGACACCGATTTCTAATGGAGCTGCTAAAAATAGAGTGGGTTGCCTTATAGGAAGGTGGGTCTGCTCCATAATGAGATGGAACTCCAGAGGAAGATGCTAGCAGAGGAAAGTAAGAATAGTAGATGGAATAGTGATTTGGGGAAGAAAAAAAAGGTAGTTATTTTATGCCAAATGCAAAGGGCTGTTATTGTCGTTGAAGAAGTAAGCAACACCTTGGAACAGTGAGGGAGTCCCTACTCTGAAACTCAACTTTGTGTCTACTCTCCATCCCGTCTGGCACTTACTATTTGACTTTGGATAAGTCACTACTTTTTCTTAACAGCATCTGTAAAATGATCCGGGGGATAGGAGGTAAGAAAATAATGTTTGGTAACTTTTAAAAATACTAAAAAAGAGCATATGAAGTAACCTAAATATATAACCCCTGAGGTCCCTTTCTGCTTCAAATCTAGGATGGCAAGGCTCCTTTGAATGCTGAAAGACAGCTCAGCTGATGCACTTCCTCTGTTTAACAAGCTTTGCTTTCTTTTAACTCTTTGATAGGTAATGTGTTTACTTTCAGATAACACTGGGAACATAAGAAAGATAAGGAAAAATGAAGAAGGGCAAAGGTTAACCCAATTAAAAAAAAAAAAGGAACCACATCCTATAAACTGTGGTCCAAGGAGCTTGACTTCAGATCATGGGGAAATTCTTGAAAGAATCAAAATCTAGAAAAGCAAGCATTGATTATAAAGAGCCACATGGATTCATGAAAAAACATGTCAGACTAGCTTCATTAACGTTGCTCCAACCCACATATACCTAAACAGGACTGCTACACCAGAGGATGGGGGAAATATTCTTTTTCTTTTTTTTCTTAAAGCAATTGGGATTAAGTAACTCGCTCAAGGTTACGTGGCTAGTTATTTATGTGTGGGTGCTAAGTACTGAGGCCAGAACCGATCCCGGGTCATCCCAACTTCAGGGTTGACCTCTTACTCACTGCACCACCTAGCCGCCCCGGGGAAAATATTCTTAATAAAGCCAACCTATACTTTTGGCAAAGGTCCTGATAATACTTTATATCTTCATTATTTATATGTAGAAGATGTACAGATGAGAATTAAATTACAACACAATTAGAAGGATTCAGCATTGCTTGGATTGTAGGACTCCAAAAATAGCTGTTAATGGTTAAAAAGTCATTATAGCAGGGGTCTCCTGTAGAGTCCCTCAGGGCTATGTTGTTTCATATTTTCATCAATGAAAAAGCATAAAAATCTAGATGGTAAGCTCATTAAATTTGCTGATAACACAAAGCTGGGAGGGTTAAGTAATGTACTGGAATGACAGAGTCAGGACTAGGGAGGATGCTGACAGTATAGAGCCCTGGGTTATATGCACTAAGATAACATTTGCTAGGGATAAATGTAAGACCTCACACTTGGGTACAAGTACATCAACTTCACAAATAGCAGATGGGAGAGGCGTGGTTAGACAACAGTTCTTAAAAGATAAGACCATTTTAGTGGATTGTAAGTTCAGTAAAAATCAGCAGTGGGATGTGGCAGTCAAAAAAGGTAATGCCACTTTGGGCAATATGAATATGGGTGTACAGGAAAAGTGAGGTCATGGCCCTGCTATACTCAGCCCTGAGAAGATCAGTAGTACTGTGCTTAGTTCTGGGCACCAAAGTATAAGGAGAATGCTCATAAGCTGGAATGTGTTTGGAGAAGGAAATGTTTTGATGTCACATATGAGAAATGTCTGAAAGGGCTAGGGATGTTTACTGTGAAAAAACAAAGTCTCTGGAGACAGGAGTACATGGGAACCTTTTTTCCCCCACTATGTAAAGAATTATGACATGGAGGAGGCACCCAACTTGTTCTGATTGCCATAAGAGGTCAGAACCAGAAGCAATGGATGGTAGTTGCCAAGAGGTTATTTTGGGTTGATGTTATGAGAAAAATAAAAACAATAATGACTGCCAGCCCAGTGAATTTTCCTAATAATTTTAGCTGTCCTAGAGTCCCATAGTAGAATGGGCTGTCTGGAGGCTTTCTCTTCTTGGGGAGCTTTAAGCAGAACTGAATGACCACTTGTTGAATATCATATAGTAGGAATTCTTTTCATGTATGAGTTGGTCTAGATGGCTTCTGAGTCCCTTTCAGCACTCAAACTTTGTTATTTTGAGTACTCTACTTTCCCCTCTGACATTAGACCAATGGAGAGTATTCATGGCTTTTAAAAAGAGACAGAGGGAAGTACAACAGAGGGAGAAGTCTTTGGGCAACTCACCACAGATCCACTTCTTCCCCAAGCCACAGGAGACTCCCACTGGGAGCATAGAAAAAAACTTTGACTGTGTTATCAATTTTTAACAGCCTCCCACTCCATAGCAGGGAGGGGAGAATCCATTTTGTCCTGAATGCTTAAGGCAAAGAAAGATTAATGTTCACCAAGGGAAATGCCATTCATGCCCCACAGAGACCAGCACAAAGTCGGGTCAGTACAGGAAGTCAAATGTGACATGGGTTTTCCCTTTTGGAGTCGATCATCAATGTTTTTTGTCACCTAAGTTGACTGATTACACTTCAGGTGATTTCTGATGTTGATAATGAGCACAAACCAGGCTGTGGAGTGAGGGAGTTAAATTGGGGTCCACAGCTAGAGAAGTTAATCATAGAACATCCATTATCGGAGCCACTTTTATGTTCCTGAGCTGAGAGTCACGCTCACGCTGGCTTCGCCGTCTCGGTACCATTTCAGGCAGGCAGAAGCAAGATGAAAAGATAGGCATCACACATGGCCCTATCACAAAAATCAAGAGAGAGAAGGCTCAGGAGGTTTAAAACAAGCCATCTGATGGTTCCGAACAGCCCCCCACAACGTGGATGCATGAAATTGTCATGAGGAGGGGATCTAAGGATTTTTTTGCCATCGACTCCTAGGATCATAGCAAAAAGGGACCTTGAAGGTCACTTACACCAACCCCTTCATTTTAGAGATGCAGAAACAGAGCCCCAGTGAGTTGAGTGACTTGACCTAGGTCACACAGGTAGTTAAGTGGAATTGAACTCAAATCCTCTTAACACTACGTTGAGAGTTCTTTATATAATACCATGATGTTCTCCAAGGTGGAAATGACCAATGAGGCCATCTTATCCAATCCATCATACATTCCAACCTCTTCTATAATATATGTGTCAAGGGATCATATGAGCAAATACTTGACAACTGTCAAGTTTCTCCATAGTCATCACTAGAGACAGAATTCCCTTTTGGGTTTATCAACGGACACATGGTATGGCAGCCACAAGAATAAAATCTTGCATCATTGGCCTAAGGGTGAAAAGCAGAACAGACCCAAAGAGAAACTGACAATTAAAGGTACCATTAGATTTTCTTGAGTCTATATGGAAACATGGGCTTAATTATATAAATAAATTCCTGTTTTCTTATCCCAGGGACACAGAGGGTTGGAGTATCAGAATATATGGTTGGCTAAAGAAGACAGCAATCCTGGTTAATGTGACCAAATCTAATGAAAATAAAATATGAGAGGGAGTCACTGAAGCAGAAAGTATTGTGAAGGCTACTGACATGGCAACATGACTCGGTCATCAGAGAGAGAAATGGACTGGTCTGTGGAACATCTCTCAGCATCAGGTACTGTGATAACTAATGACTGTGTTCTAGGGTTCCATTTCCCCTTTGCACAATGAGTGCTCCAACCATCACCCACTAGATATGTCTTTCCCTTCTGGCTTAGTCATCAGAGTTTGGAATCTTCCCCTTGGACTTGTCTGGATTCTCAGACTTTAGGTCCCTTTGTGATAGAAATACCCTATTTGTCATTTTTACTTGGTTCTTTCCATTCTTCTCCAAACATTTAATTTGC
Organism: Gymnobelideus leadbeateri; assembly: GCA_011680675.1. Classification (NCBI taxonomy): domain Eukaryota; kingdom Metazoa; phylum Chordata; class Mammalia; order Diprotodontia; family Petauridae; genus Gymnobelideus; species Gymnobelideus leadbeateri. The sequence continues at coordinate 555,068 of WOXC01011749.1, read as the reverse complement.
ATGCACTATGTGCCAGGAACTTTGTTACACATGAGAATTAAACAAACTTTGTTATCAAGGAGCTTACATCTTTCTAATAGGAAAATGGCACTTACATCTATCTGGCTATCTGTATGCATGTATACATGTATGTAAACACATACATATGCACACATATACATGCATAATAGTATATATACAAATGTATAGGTGCATGCATAAATGTATATGTGTATATATACACAAATGTACATGTATATATACAAATAATATATATATATATATAAATGTAGAAGTATATATACCTACACAAATGAATGTATATACACACACACAAATATGAGAAAACAGGATGTGTACACAATAAAATTGACCAGGCGCTAGAAACTAAGATGCTAAGGACATCAGGAAATGCCATCGTGTTGGATATGGCCATTGGATCAAATCTAACGTGAAGGACGTTAGAAATTCTAACAAAGGTGAGTTTGAAAGTGAGCCCCTTTAGGGCAGGGACTATATGCCCTTTCTCTTTGCATCTCTAGCACCTATCACCATGCCTGGAACATAGTATTTATTTAATGAACGATTAGAGAACATGGATAGAATATCGCTTCTTTAAGGACAAGGGCACTTTTGCTTCTGTCTGTACTCCCAGCACTTGCATGCAGTAGGTGCTTTATAAATACTTGTCAGTTGATTAAACAGTGGTGGGGGGAGGGGAGGTTGATGTATAAAGGCATGAGGGCTGGGGAGGGGCAGGTATAAGGAATACCAAGTTTGCTTGCATGGGCACATGGCTGTCTCTACAGACATCGGCAACCATAGCCAGGCTCCCAGAGCCTAATCGGGAGCTCTACTACAAGGATATTCCTTTCCTGTTAGTTCGGATTTTATTCATGGTAATCATATCCTACATTTGTAGAGTAATTTAGGATTTACAGAGCACAGGCCAAGAGCCTCTGAGAGATCCAGTGATATATTCAGATCTCATGGATGATCACTGTTTGAGACAGAATATAAACACAGGTTTTCCTGACTTCAACGTCAGCATTAACCGTACTGCCTCTCCTTAGAGGTGTGGACTAAATGACTAGAAACTACATGCTTATGATCAGCTTTGATAGACTTAGCATTTCTCAGCAATGCAATGATCCAAGACAACTCCAAAAGACTCATGATGGAAAATGCTGTTCACATCCAGAGAAAGAACCGTGGAGTCTGAATGCGGATCAAAGCAGAATATTTTTGGTTTTTGTCTTTTCCTTCTCAAAGTTTTTCCTTTTTGTTCTGATTCTCCTTTCACAACATGACTAATATGGAAACATGTTTAACATGATTATACATGTATAATATTATAATATATATATAGTATATATATATATATATATATATAATACCTATATAAGATTGCATAGGGGGCGGAGCCAAGATGGCGGAGTAGAAACAGCTCGTCCAAGCCTCTCTGCCCCCAGATTCTCCACAAACTATGTAGAAAAGGACTCTGAAAATCTTCTAGAGCCCCAGCACCCACAGAACGACACAGAGAAGCTAACCTCCCGCTGAGGACAGCCCAGCACCCTGCAGGAAGGACCAGCGCAGTGGTCTGGGAGCCGGCAGCGCGCAGAGCGCAGGAGCCGAGCCGAGCCCAGGTCCACGTGAGCCGAGGTTTTAGCCCCGGGGCGGCAGGGCCAGCAGCCGGCTGGAGGAACCCCAGAACACCAGGAACTGTGGAGACTCCAGAATTATCAACATAGACTTGCCTAGGACAAAGTAAGAGGTTAGTGTCCTATGGACTTTGGGACCTGTATTTGGGGAATGCGTCAGCTCCCTCCCCTGGGGGCTAGAAGCTGCTGAGGAGACACGCCACTGTGTAGTTTTCAGAGGCATTTCCGGCTCCCAGCCTACAAATCGTGGGGAGATCCAGCGATCAGTCTTGGGGGGTAATCGCTCTTGCTTTAACCTCCCTGGATCTGGATTGTGATCTAGGGTGGAAGTTGTGGGTGGGTTTACAGCTTGCCAGAAACGGAAGTTGCCCCCCACACGTTCGGGACGAAAATTCCTCTAGCTGGCCTTAAAGCCATAGTGTGGCAACAAGCCCAAAAGTCAAGCAATTAAGTGGCAACATGCCAAGGCAAAGGAAACAGAAAAATGCAACCCTAGACTCCTATTTTGGGGGCATAGAGCGGGAAAAGGACTGTGAGGTCAGAAGTCCTGCTCCAAAAGCCCCAGGGGAAAACATGAGTGGGTTGCAGGCCATAGAGGACCTTAAGAAGGACTTTAAAAATCAAATAAGAGAAGTGGAGGAAAAATTAGAAAGAGAAATGAGAAGGATGCAGGAAAAGTATGAAATGAGGGTCAACAGCCTGACTGAGGAAAACAACACCTTAAAAAATAGACTAACTCAAATGGCAAAGGAGGCCCAAAAGGGCAATGAGGAGAAGAATGCCTTAAAAAGTCGAATTTGCCAGATGGAAAAAGAATCTCAAAAGTTCACTGAGGAGATTCATTCCTTCAGAGTTAGACTGGAGCAAATGGAAGCTAGTGACTTTATGAGAAATCAAGATGCTGTTAAGCAGATCCAAACAAACGAAAGATTAGAAGGCAATGTGAAATATCTCATGGGAAAAACCACTGACCTGGAGAATAGATCCAGGAGAGACAATTTAAAAATTATTGGACTACCTGAAAGCCATGATCAAGGAAAGAACCTAGAAATCACCCTTCAAGAAATTCTCAAGGAAAACTGCCCTGATGTTTTAGATCCAGAGGGCAAAATAGAGGTTGAAAGAATCCACCGATCACCTCCTGAAAAAGATCCCAAAAAGAAAACTCCCAGGAATATTATAGCCAGGTTCCAGAATCCCCAGATCAAGGAGAAAATACTACAAGCAGCCAGGAAGAAACAATTTCAATATTGTGGAAACACAATCAGAATAGCCCAGGACCTGGCAGCTTCTACACTGAGGGATCGAAGGGCATGGAATATGATATTCCAGAGGGCAAAAGAACTGGGAATGAACCCAAGGGTCACCTACCCAGCAAAACTGAGTATTTTGTTTCAGGGGAAAATATGGTCATTCAGTGGAATAGAGGACTTTCAAGCATTCTTGAGGAAAAAACCAGAGTTGAATAGAAAATTTGACATCCAGACACAAGAAGTAAAGATGCCTGAGAAGGTAATCAGGGAAAAGAAATCAAAAGGAACTTATCAAAGTTGAACTATTTACATTCCTATATGGAAAAGCAATAACTGTGACTGATGATATCTTTCTCACTATGAAAATAATGGAAGAAGGGGGTGTGGTCATATGAATACATATGTGAATGTGTGTGTATATGGTTACAGTTATATATGGATAGAGGGCATAGGTTGAATTTGTTGGGAAGGGAGAATACTCAAGGGATGAAATTATGAGGTGAGAGAGGAAAGTGGCAAGAGGAGATGGGGAGAGACATGGTAGGGTAAACTATCTCATGTAGGGGAAGTGGGTGCAAAGGAGGGGGAGAATAAGGAAGGCTAAAAAGGCAAAACCACATTCACATTGAATTTGGTTCAGGGAGAAAATGACATACATACTAAATGGGATATCTCAACCTGCAGCAGGATAGGGGGAGGGATGAGAGGAGGGATGATGGATGGGAGGGCATCCTTGGGGGGAGGGGAGGTTGGAAGTACCCACTGTAGAAGAGGGACAGGATCATGTAGGGAATGGACCAGGTGGGGGGTGGGATGAGTGGGAGGGAATTATAAGCAGCCTTGTACAATATATCTACTATGATAATGTTTTGCATAGCTAGACATGTACAACATATACTGAATTACTTATATCCCAAGAAGGAATGGGTGACAAGGGAGGAAGGAAATGGATCTGAAATTCAAGGTCGTAACATTAAATGTTTCAAATATATATATAAATACTATTATTAATACTCTTTTGCCTATAATTGGGAGATAAGATGTGCAGGCATTGGGACACAAAGATTCATCTTCCTCTAATGGAAAAGTCGATGGGGGTATGGGAGAAGGTATGGGAGAGAGCAGATTGGAGGAAGCGATATCTTGTGGGACTGCTATTCTGGGAGGCTGGGTAGGGGAATAATGGGGGGAAAATGATTGTAACTCAAAATCTGGCGGAAATGAATGATGTAAAACAGAAGTTAATAAAGTATTTGTTTAGATAAAAAAAAAAAAAAAAAAAAAAGATTGCATACTGTCTTGGGGAGGGAGAAAATTTTGTAACTCAAAATGTTACAAAAATGAATGTTGAAAACTATTTCTACATGTATTTGGAAAAAATACTATTAGAAAAAAAGAGAAACTACATCCTTGGATAACCTTAGTCTTTATGGGGAACAGAGACTCCCTGATCTCAGCACTGGCTTTGAAACAAAAGGACTTTATTCAGATCACCCCTGACACTGACTGGGCACCTTAGGAAGGCACTGTCTGCTCTCTGGGCCTCAGTTTCCTCACCTGTAAAATGAAGGGACTGGGCTAGTTGGCCTCTGAGGCCCTTCAAAAATCTGCCTCCTGAGCTTGTGACTTGTGAGCATGAAATCTGGACGTGGGCAGAGGTTCTCTGGAGCAGCTAGCTCACGCCGCGGGTTACATTCTCAGAGGGTGGTGGTTTTCCATTGTTTCCAGCTGTGTCTCAATCTCCATGACTCCATTTGGGACTTCTTGGCAAAGATGTTGGAGTGGTTTCTTATTTCCTTTACAGGTGAGAAAACTGAGGCAAATGGGATCAAGTGTCTTGCCCAGGGTCACGTAGCTAGGAAGTGTTTGATGACAAATTTGAACTCAGATCTTCCTGACTCTAGGCAGGGAGCTCTATGCACTATGGTACCACCCCACTGCCCATGTACACCATAGAAATTAGCAAAGGATACAAAGCAGGGCTTGATTATTTCCTTGATTGTCGAGAAAGTTATGGAGAAAATGCAGGTGAAACTTCAAAGTATGTTCTGTGCACATATTTTTTTCTTTTCAGAGAGACAGTTGTTAAATATTTATTAGCACATTCCTGGAGGGGTGATTATTAAACATTTATTAGTGCACTCTTGAAAGGGGGAGGATAACTGAGAAAAAAGGGAGGGACAGAAGACAGGATAAAAACTCATGTGGGTACATTTTTAGTCATTGTTTAATGTTCCTTATATAAAAATCCATACAGTTGAATTAGATTTAGAGGATCAACTGACCCAGTCATTCCATGGGTTCTATATAAAATGATGGCTCTAATAGTAGGCTGCCAGAGGTCTTGCCTTTTACTACTTTCATGACTATGTGACCTCTCCAGTCCTTCAGTTTCTTCTCTGTAAACTCCAGCAGTTGAATAGGACAACATCTAAGGTGCCAACTCTAGACTTATTCTCCTATAATTCTACATACAAAGCCTTCCTGAGTGCTTATATATCTAAAGGTGCCCAAGTACCTGCATCCCTAGGGGATAATGAGAGTAGCACCTTGTGACAGAGCAAAGAGCTTGGGATTTTGTACCAGAGGACCTCATTACACACCTGCTGCTGCTCACCAGATGTGCGACTTTGGATACCCCACTTTATTTCTCTCTGCCTCACTTTACCCAACTGTAAAATGAGGGATTTGAAGTAGATAAGCTCATGACAAGCCCTCCATGCTTTGATCTCACATAAGGGGGATAGAGAAACAAAGCACATTGGCCAAGGTTCATAGAGCTAAATGGGGGTGCAGATGGAACTGGGATCCAGGCATCGAGTCTGATATTCCACTCTGTTGTGTGCCATGCTGCCTCCCCAAATGAACCAGATGGGCAGTAAATTAAAGAATTTCAAAATTAATGTTATCCCCTATCTATCAATCCATTAAAATGTTTATATTAGCCCTTCATGCAATAGGAAAGAACTGGCTATGATGGGAATGTCAATCAATTCGGGTATGGCAAAACAGGTTATGGTATAGGATCACTAGGGAATAACTGTTCTGTAAGAGATGATGAATAGAGGCAGCTAGGTGGCATAATGGATAGAGTGCCAGGCCTGGAGTCAGGGAGACTCATCGTCATGAGGTCAAATCTAACCTCAGATAATTACTAGCTGTGTGACCCTGGTCAAGTCACTTTACCCTGTTCAGCTCAGTTTTATTCTCTATGAAATGAGCTGGAGAAGGAAATGGCAAACCACTCTAATATCTCTGCTAAGAAAACCCCAAATGTGATCACAAGAATCAGATGTAACTGAAATGACTGAACAAGGGATGACGAATACAACAAATGTAGAAAATCATGGGAAGATATGTGAACTGATGTAAAGTGATGTAAGCAGAACCAGGAAAATTATATGCACAGTGACTGCTTGGACTTCCTCCCCACCTCTACTAGCTTCCTTAAAGATTCCGTTAAAGTCTTAACTTCTACAAGAAGTCTTTTTTTTTTTTTTGCTTTTTGGAAGGCAATTGGGGTTAAGTAACTTGCCCAAGGTCATACAGCTAGGTTTTTTTGTTTGTGTGTGCATTAAGTGTCTGAGGCCGGATCCAAACTCAGGTCCTTCTGACTTCAGGGCCAGCACTCTACTCACTGCGCCACCTAGCCGCCCCAAGAAGTCTTTCTTGATCATCCTTAATGACAAGGCCTTCTCTCAGAGACAACCCCAATTCACACAGTACTTACCTTGGATTAAAGAATTGTTTGCATGTTCTCTCCTCCATTTTCATATAAGTTTCTTAATGACAGGGGTGGGTTTTGCTTTCTTTATATGCTTTAAAAACTTTTTTTTTTAATTTTGCTTTCATTTAGTACAGTGAGTGGCACACAGAAAACACTTGCTAAATGTTTGCTATCTGACTGATAATGTACAAAAAGCAAAGGCTGTGGAGCTTAAAGAACAGACTTGGCACAGAAGAGGGCACGGGAGGAGGCACTTCCCTCCTTCCTCCTTTGAGATGCTGGTGAGTAACACAAATATATGTTAGACTATTTTGATATATCAGTTACTTTTGGTGAACCCCCCCACCTTTTTTATTCAAGCACTTAGTCAGTCAACATTTATTAAACATGAGCCAGGCATAGTGGCAATCTCTTTCAACGGATGACTCTTGAGGAGGGATCAGGGTGGGATACACTAGAAAATGTAGGTGATGCAGAACGCAGAAAAGCTAGCAATACTATACAGATACATGTATGTACATATTGTGTGTGTGTGTGTGTGTGTGTGTGTGTGTGTGTGTACCTTATACTAATAGAAAAGCAAAGACTAAACTGCTCTGTTTTGAGCATATAGTTTGCCCCCCCCACACTTCCCTTCCCCACCCTTTTCTCCTTCTCTTCTCTTCTTCTCTTCTCTCTGTCTCTGTTTCTCCCTCCCCCCTCCCTCTACACCCCCCCCCCAACCAATGTATTTTGCAGTCCTTGAGGGGATGTAAAGATGGAAGTAACCAGAGCTATTAACAAGAAGATAGAGGGCTTCTCCTCTGCCAGCTGTTGCCCTCCCTTCCCACCACCCCTTCCTGTGTGGTGTTGGTTTGAGATACTGGGAGGTAAGAAGCATGCCTTGCTTTTACCTTAATTAGCTCAGCAATTTGTGGAATTTTGTTTTTTCCTTTTTTAAGAGCTTTAATCAATTTTTGATCAGAATAGATTGGCCTGGTACTCCAATTATGATGACAACCCCCCACTGCTCCATTCTGAGTTTCTCTATCAAGCTCCGAGGCTGAGATGTGGGGAAATCAAAAGCTCAGGCCTGCATCTCAGGATCTAGTTAAAACTTTATGACCATGCAATGAAAAGATAATGACTTGATTATGTTTTCACCAAGCAGCTCTGACTGGTAGAGGTTTCCTTAGTGTGGCTGTTAGTCTTTCCCAAGGAGACCAGAGGCAAAACCTCTCTAAGCGTTTATCTAAACTTATGTCGTTGTCTATGGAGAAGACATAAGAAACACAGTCCGAGGCATGTGATCATCCAATTATTGGCTGAGAGGGGTGCCATTGGCACACCCTCATTTTACTAAGGAAGGGAATGAGGGAAAGAAAAGTAAAAACATATTCTCAAGGTCATATGGGTAGTAATGGCCAAGAATTAAACTGAAGCCTTCTGACCCTGACTGCACTGGGATTTCCCCGCCATAGCACTACGAATAATGAAGTCGATTATTTCCACATCCTAACAGTTATACGATCTGAAAAACATAACCCCATGATGGATTCAGCCCTAAATAAAAATGGTTAGCTTGATACCTCAGAAAGCAAAGGAAGGGTGACTATAATGTCAGAGCCCATTTGGATTACTGAGTCCTGTTTTCCCTCTACAATCCTGGGGCTGGGGCGGGGGGGGGGGGGGGGATGAAAAGCTGGAATGTATCCAGCAGAAGACTCTAGGGGATGGAAAGCCATGTTAATTAACCAAGAAGCAGTTATTAAATGCTTACGGTCATTGTGAAAAGCACTGGGAATAAAAAAAAAATAAAGGGGTCAAAGCCATTCCTGCTCTCTAGGGGCTTATAGTCTAACACTATTTGAAAATCTACTAAAGGGACTAGTTGGAATGGGGAAAATTTTCAGGGAAATGAATAAGGTCATTATAATTGCCTTCAAATATATGTAAGGATGCAGGAAAAGAGATTATACCCACTCTTTCTGGCCCTGCACCAATGGATTCCTCTTTTTCTTTTCCTTTAAACTGCTACCACCAACTACCCCCCCTCCCCAAAAAGCTCCTTATATTTATCATCTATACCACACACAGCCAGTAGTGTACAATGCATAGAGAGCTGCCTTTCAAGTCAGGCAGATAAGTCCCCAGACAACTCTCCAAAGCGCTGAGTTGTAGAATAGTGTGGATTTATACCAGCAAAGGAAATTTCTAGGAGCACCTTATATTGATTAAATCAAAGGTTTGTTTACTTGTTTGGGCAATTGGGCAGCTGGGGTTAAGTGCCTTGCCCAGGGTCACACAGCTAGTAAGTGTGAATTGTCTGAGGTCACATTTGAACTCAGGTCCTCCTGACTCCAGGGCCGGTGCTCTATTCACTGCACCACCTAGCTGTCACCCAAAGGTTTATTTTTAATAAACACACACACACACACACACACACACACACACACACACACACACACGGATTATGTTGTACATATCCTTATTGCCTATATAATTTAATGAATGTATATTTCTCCCCTTAAACTCTTTGAGGCCAGAAACCATTCAATTCTGTGTCTTTGTAACACTAGCACCTGACACAATGCTTGGTACCTTGTAGGTGTCTAATAAATGCTTGTTCATAGAATGGCTAGGTGGTGCAGTGGATAGAGTCTTAGCTCTGTGTTCAAATTCAATCTTGGATACTGACCAGCTATGTGACCCTGGGCAAGTCACTTAACCTTCTTCTGTAAAATGAAGATAACGATAACACTTGTCTCCTGGGGATTTTGCGAAGACGAAGTGAGGTGATATTGGCAGAGTACGTAATACAACGCCTGGCACTATGGTAGACGTCAGCCATTATCATCTGAACTGAAGGAAGGGGGAGGACCCTAATGATCGGGACTTTCCAGAAGAAAATGGCTTTTTTCAAGAGGCAGCGAGCTGCTTGTTTCAGAGGCTCAGCAAACAAGGGCGGTGCGGTTAGCTGTTAAAGATGTGACTGAGGAGACATGAGTGTTGGGTAATCTGACTTCAGATACAGGCTGGGTGACCCTGGGTGAGTCATGTAACTTCTAAACCTCAGTTCCATGTTTTATAAAATGGGAATGATAACAGCACTCACCTCACCTATGGTTTCAAGGATCAAATGAATGTAAGTATGCTAATGCTTTGTAAGCCTTAAAACACTGTTTAACTATGAGCCAGAAAAATCAGACTACCTGATTTCTGAGGCCTCCTCCAATATAGCATACTGAATTGGGAAAAGCGTTGGTTCTAGAGTCATTGGGCCTGAATTCAAATCCTACTCTGATGCTGAGGAGCTGTGGGCCTCAGTTTCCTTATCTGTGGAAGGAGGGACTTGGGCTGTGGTTCTTTCCAGATCTAGATGTAGGAACTCATGATTGATTACCTCCAGAAGTTGTGATTTCACTTGTTTAGATATTCTTTTCACTATTGCAGATTGCACTGTTAGCTATTGTGGCTTAAAAACAACTCATCACCTTGTCACTAAACCACTCACACTGGTCCTTACGAGAGAGGAATCAAGCCTAGTCTTCAGGTCCCAACTTCAGGCTTTATAAGCTTGGAAGAACCTACTAGAGTTCATACTCCATAGACAAAGATTTCAAGATTGCAAAACCAAGATGGTGGGTTAAAGGCAGTCATTCAGCTAAACCTCTCACCATTCTCTTCCAAAGAGCTTTAAAATGATTTTTCAAATCAAATTTTGGAGTGGCAGAGCCAACAAAAAGTCGGAGTGAGACATTTTTCAGCCTAAGACAACTCAGGAGGTCAGCAGGAGAAGTCTGTAAAACGAGGGTGGGCACAGAGGCCCAGGAACACCAGCAGTGGGCATTGGAAGCCATGAGGGGTTGAACAGTTGATGAGAAAGAGATTCCAGGAGACTCTTTGCTGGCACTGGGTACATCTGGAGATGATTAGCAACTGTAATTCCCATATGCAGTTCTGGGTCACAGTTTGAAGGTGGAGAGGATGCTTGTAACAGGTCACAAGGGAGCAAGGGTCCTGGTCACAGTACCAGAGCCAAAAGGAACACTGATACTTGTGCCTGTGGGATAGAAGTGACCATAGCTCTCCCAGGATCACACCACCTTGGAAGCACCAAAAACTTGCAAACCCCCAGAACTAGATCTGCAAATAGCAGCACAAAAAGTCTGAAGCTTGAAACAGTTTCCACCCCTAGCCCCAGCCCCAGCTGAACAGAGCCCAACTTCAACATAAAGTTTAAAGTCATGAAATAGGTTGGAAAAATGAACAAATGACAACAACAACAACAAAAACAACTAGGTCATGAAAATCTACTATGGTGGCAGGGAAGACCAAGACATAAAATCAGAAGGAGCCAGTAATGTGAAAATAGTTACAAGCAAAGCCGCAAAGAAAATACTAATCGGACCCAAGACTAGCAAAAATTCCTAAAAGAGTTAAAGAAAGAGTGGTACAGAAAAGAAATGAGTGAGTCAAGAAAATTATGAAAAGAGAACTAATAGCTTGCTAAAAGAAGCATAAAAACACTGAAGAAAATAACACCTTAAAAAGAAAATTGGTCTAATGGTAAAAGAAACACAAAAATTCACTAAAGAAATAAACTTAAAAAACAAAACAAACAAACAAAAAAAACCAGAATAGGCCAAATGGAAAAGGAGGCAAAAAAAGCTCACTGAAGGGAATAATTCCTTAAAAATAAGAATTGGGCAAGTGGAATCTAATGACTCCATGAAATATCAAGAAACAATCAAACAAAATCAAAAGAAGGAAAAAATAGAGGAAAATATAAATATCTCATCAGAAAAACAACTAACCTAGAAAACAGATCAAAGAGACACAATTTAAGAACTATCAAATTACCTGAAAGCCACTATCAAAGAAAGAGCCTAGACATCGTATTTAAAGAAATTATCAAGAAAGACTACCTGATATCTTAGATCCAGTGGGTAAAATAGAAATTGAAAGAATCCACCAAACACCTCCTGAAAGAGATCCCAAAATGAAAACTCCCAGGAATATTTAGCCAGATTCCAGAGCTCCCATGTAAAAGACAAAGTATTTCAAAGCAGAAAGACACAATTCTAGCATCATAGAGTAACAGTCAAGCTCACACAAAACTTAGCAGCTTTCACATTAAAGGAGCAAAGAGCTCAAAATATGCTATTTTGAAAAACAAAGGAGCTAAGATAAAAACCAAGAGTAACCTACCCAGCAAAACTGAAGAAAACTGGGGAAAAGACATTCAATGAAACAAATGGCTTTTGAATATTCTTTATGAAAAAGATCAGAGCTGAACATAAAATTTGATATTCAAATACAGGACTCAAGAGAAACACAGAAAGGTAAACATTAAACAGTAAGCTCTCTCCTCCAAAAAAATGTTTAGGGTTAGCAGTAGGACTAGGGACTCAGTCAAGTTAAACCATATACATTCCCATATAATAAGATGATAGACATAACTCCTAAGAATTTTATCATTAGAAAGGCAGTTAGAAGGAGCTTACATAGACAGAGGGCATGGGTGGGAGTTAATAATATTGGGATGATCTCTTTAAAAAATGGAGTGAGAAAGAGGGATGCACTGGGAAAAGGGGGAAGGGAGAGCTAGAATGGGGAGAATTTTATCACAGAAAAGAGGTACACAAGGAAGAACTTTTATAATAGGGGAGATATGTGGGGGCAATGCTTGAACCTCACTCTCATTAAAATAGGTTCAAAGAGGATAATATATATATATATACATGTATACATATATATATATACACAAACATATACACACAAACATATATACATATAGGCACATATTAGACATATATGTATATATATACATATGTGCGTATATACATACATACATATACACACATTCAGCTGCATATAAAAATCTATCTTATTCAAGAGGGAAATAGGAAAAAAAGGGGATAAGAAATATTGGGGAGGGAAGGATGATAAAAGTAAGACTGGATTAAGGGAGTCTTAATGGTCAGAAGTAAAAAAGATTTTTAAGGTGGGAGAGGATAAAAAGAGAGAGAGAAGGATAAATAGTATGAAATGGGATAGAGGGAAATACAGTTATCAATCATAATTGAACGTGAATGAGATGAGCTTACCCATAAAATAGAAGCAGATAGCAGAATGGATTAGAAATGAGAATCCAACATTATGGTTTTTATAAGAGATACATTTTAAACAGAAAGACACAGTTAAAATAAAGGACTGAAGAAGAATCTATTATACTTCAACTGAAGTGAAAAAGGGAGGGGTAGCAATCACAATCTCAGACAAAGCAAAAGCAAAAATAGACCTAATTAAAAGAGAAGCAGAGAAACTACATTTTGCTAAAAAGATACCAGAGACAATGAAGAAATATAAAAAAAAATTAAAAGTAAATTTTTGTGATGAAGGCCTTATTTCTCAATATATAGCCAACTGAGTTAAATGTATAAAATTAAGAACCATTCACCCATTGATAATGCTGAAAAGATTTGGACAGGCAGTTTTCAGAAGAAAAAATCAAAGGTATCTATAATTATATGAAAAATGCTCTAAATCACTATTGATTAGAGAAACGAAAATTAAAACAACTCTGAGCTACCACCTCACACCCACCATAAATGACAAATGCTAGAGGAAATGTAGGAAAACAGGTAAACCAATAAAATATTGGTGGATCTGGGAACTGGTTCAATCATTCTGTAGCACAATTTTGAAACTATGCCCAAAGAGCTATAAAACTGTGCATATCCTTTGATCCAGCAATGCCACTCTTAGATCTGTACTCCAAAGATGTCAAAGAAAAGAAAAAAAACAACCTATGTGTACAAAAAATATAGCAATTTTTTCTGTGGTGGCAAAGAATTGAAAATTGAGAGGATGTTCATCAATTGGGGAATGGCTGACCAAGTCGGGGCATATCATTGTGATGAAATACTATTGTACTATAAGAAATAACAAGGATGGTGGCTTCAGAAGAAAATGAAGCAAAAAAAAAAAACAGGGCAAAACCTATATGAACTGATTCAAAGTAAAGTGAGAAGAAATGGTAGATTATTGTGCATAGTAACTTAAATGCTGTAATGATGATCCACTATGAAAGATGTGGTTACTCTGATGAATACAATCATCCAAGACTATTCTAAAGGACTCATGATGAAAAAATGCTATCCACCTCCAGAGAGAGAACTCATGAACTCTGAGTGCAAACTGAAGTATAATTTTCTTACTTTGGTTATTTTTCTTGCTTTTTCTGTGATATGGCAAATAGGAAATATTCACCTGTGTAACTGATATTTTGCTTGCCTTCTAAGTGAGTGAGGGAGGGGTGGGGAGGGAAGAGGAAGAGAATCTGGAGCCCAAAATTTAAAAAGAAAATAATATTAAAATAGATAATTTCTTCAAAAAAGAATACAGGAATACCCCTACACCCCTAGATCATCAGAGAAGTAGTAGAACAAAAGCATTTCTAACTAAGCCAGGACAAAATCTTGACTGGACAGCCAGGCATTCTACCTCATCACTCCTGCAAAATTAATGAAGAAGCTAGGCTCATTGAATATAGCACCAAGGCACATCATGTTGCTTTCCCACCCCTGCCCTTTACCTTTAGTTCATCAGCATCATAGAAGTCAACTCGTACGGCAGGCACCATCCATGTCTGGAAGAGGGTGGCCAGGATCTGCTTGGCAATGGCATCAGCGATGAGATGGAAGTGGAGAGGGTTCCGTCTGTTGGGGCGGAGGGGAAGGAGGAGAGGAAATAGCAGAAAAGCTTAGGAGCCTTGCTTTATTATTATCAAATGAGATAGTATTTGTAATAGCACAGTGCTTGGCACATAGTAGGTCCTATATAATTCTTTCTTTTCTTCTTCTGTATATATTTTGAATTTGTGCGTGTACATGTTTCCTACCCATATCAGGAAAATACAAGCTCCTGGAAGAAAAGGATTTTATTTTTTGCTTTTTTGTTTCCAAGACACTTGGCACAGGGTTGCCCACTGAGTAGCTGCTTAATAAATATACCAACCGACTTCCTGAAACAAACAACTTCTATGGGAAAAAAATAACACAACAAAAATAAAAACAAACAAAATAAAACAAAAGCCAAAGCCATCAGCTATGGTCCAGTAACACCATACCAGTGTTTGTATACCATCCTGGGTCAGTTTATTTTTTCCGAATGTCTATGTTGATGGTAAATAAAAGTAAACCTCAGTGGGGGGAAAACACACAGGTTGACTGCACAGAGGATAGAGTGTTGGGCTTGGAGGCATCAATTCCTGAGTTTGAATCCTATCTCTGACACTAGCCATGTGACCCTGGGGAGTCACTTAATCTGTTTGCCTAAGTTTCCTCTTCTGTAAAAAGGGGAAATAGTAACACCTACCTTACAGGGTTGTTATGAGGATCAAATGAAATGACATATTTACAAATCTTTGAAAATCTTAACATGACATGCAAATGCTATTTCTTCTTATTATTTTAGAATTATGAATAGGTATTAAGGAGCTCTGGCCCTTGGTCTGGACTCTGTAGATAAACCTTTGAATATATTGCCTCTCTCAAATTTAGTCTTCTGATACATAAAATGGACAGGTGAGGACTATGGTATATTTCTGGTTCTAAGTGACGAAATGGAAAGAGTCCTGCACACAGTCAAAACATTTTGGAATCTCAGAGTTACAAGAAACCTCAGAGGCTATCCTGCCCAACCTGTACTTGTATCAATCGTAGTCATCTGCAATTGAAAGTCTTTGGTGTTGGAGAACTAATTATCTCCTGAGATAGTAGATTTCCCTTTCAGACAGCTATGATTGTTAGGAAAAATGTCCTCATATTAAGCCAAAACCATGCTTTGAACAATGCTTAGCCCCTGCCACTAGCTACAGAGGCCATGGGTTCCCTCATTTACACATCAGCCCTTAACTACTTGAACACAGCTGCCATAAGCCCCAAGTCTACTCTTCTTGGGGCTAAACATCATTAGTTTCAATTTAACTCATTCTTACATGAAATGGCTTCTAGTCCTCACATAGTCTTGGTTGTCATCTTTTAGACTCATTCCAGTTTAGCAATGGCATTCTTAAAATGTGTCACCCACTACCAAACAACAAGCAGACCTGGGTTCTAGTTGTGGCTCTTGTACTAATTAGCTGTGTGACCAGGCGCAAATCATTTTCCTTTCCTGGGTTTCATTTCTGCTTCTGGAAAAAAACAAAAAATTGGGGAAGGCACTAACGATTGTGCATAGAGAGCTGTTGTGAGGAATACTCTTTGGAAAGTCTTGGGATAATGCAATGCATTATTTTGGGGATCCCACATCTAATGCCTTTTTGGTTCCATGTATTGATGGATGCATTCTGCATGTTTTTTTCTCTGATTGTATCTCTCTGACAGGGAAATAAAAACTCTTAGTAAATGAGTCGAGCTTGTTCAAATACTTTCCATAACTTTTGCTCCTTGTCAACGTTAAATGGTGAGTTCCATCAAGAGCTATTTTACCTAAAGTTGACATCACTTTCAGGCTTCTAGCAGTACTGTTCATTCAACTAATGCTTAATACATGCCTCATACATGAATGCAAATCTTGCATGATAAGTATTCAGTAAGTATTTATTGAAGAAATGGATGAATGTCTCATAAATAATAGGTATTCAACAAGTGTTCATTGGGAGACAAACTAGAAGAAAGGGTAAATGTCTTGCATATGGTAGGTACTTAATAAACGCATGCTGAGGAATGGCTAGCCAGATAGATAAATGTCTTATAGACAACAGTTATTCAATAAATACTATTTGGGTGATAGATGGATAGATAGATGGTGAATAGAGAGATGCCTTACAGGTACTCTATAAATGCATTGAAAGAATGGATTGTGGAGGACTGAATTTATTACAAACAGTAAGTACTTAATAAGAGCTCATCCATGGATGGGTGGGTGGATAAATGCATTACAAACAACAGATTCTAAGATGGGTGACTTCTGAAAAAGAAACTGATGGATAGATTACTGTAAATAGTAGGTGCTCAATAAATATTACTTGCTGAATGAATGGATGGATTCATGTCTTGTAAATAGTAGGTTTTCAACATGTGCTTCTTAAATAGCTGGACATTTAAGAAATAAGTATTCATTAAATGTCTTCTGAAGGGATGGATGAATGGATCAATGAATGGAGAGAGGGAGGAAGGAAGGGATGATCAATACTTTACAAACAGTAGGTGATAAATAACTATTTGTTAAAAAGTTGAGTGGATGATTGAAAAGATGTCTTACAAACAGTAAGAGATGAATAACTGTTCATTCACAGAACAAACAACAGATGAACAGAAGACTAAAGTGGGATAGACATAAGGAATTCCTCCACTGGACTCCAGTCTAAGTGTGCTGCCATCAAACACACTGCAGCTCCATCACCCCCGCTTTGAGGAAGGGAGAAGAGCTAGTCTGATCTTTATTGAGCTCCCTTCCAAAGAATATGGAGGAGGGCTGTCAGTAGAATTTAGCGATGATTTGTAGGGAGGGGTGGTGAGTGCATATTTATCCATAGACTGGTGGCTTCCTCACCAGCAGGGAGGGATCCACATTTGTGAAAGCCAATGAGAAGACAGATGGTCTATTTAGCCTTTAGCATCAGCTGTACCTTCCTTCAATCCTCTGGGAGGCATAATACAGTCTCATTTATGTAGAATTTATAAAGGTAAATGGGTGTACTTGTCAACTGGCATTTTTCATCCACAACAGAAAGAAGGCTTAATTTCAAGCACCGGGTGAAACTAAAGGGAGAGAACACACTGAGATGTTTATAGCAACTAAGAACTGGGACCTCCTAAGGAGATGTCTATTGCAAAACTTAGAAAAATGAGAGGTGGTGAGATATAGTAGAAGAAACAGAATATTTGAAAAATGAGAGTTGGGTTCCAGATATTTACCACTATACACCAAAGAGCTGTGACTTTCACTCCCCACCATCCCCAGCATCCTGGTCCCCAAAATTAGAATGTAAAGTCTTAAAATATCCTCAGTTATTAGTATAGTGCTTGATACATAGTAAAAACTAATTTCTTCATTTCTTCCTTCTTCCCTTTCTCCTTTCTTACTTCATTTCTTTCCCCTCCCTCTGTCTCTTCCTCCCTCTTTTTTAAATTTTTAAAAATTCTTTTATTAAATTCATATATGACTCTCTTCAACAAATGCTCATTATAACCCTTCCAAAATTTATGGTATTGGAGAATTGCCTAGAGCTCAGATACTTTAAGTGACTTGCCCATCATCACAACCCCAATAAACATAAGTGGGATTTAAATTCAGGTCTTCCTGAGTCTAAGGACAATACTCTATCCAATGCATCATGTCATTTTGCTACATAACCTGAGGGAGATCACTTAAACAATCGAGAACTCATTACTCTTAGCTCTTCTCTTGGCTCTCTGGACTTTTCTATCTCTTTCCTAGTAGCTTCCTCATAATGGGAGATGTCTCCAGTTCTGTGACTCCCTCCTTTAATTGGTATCCTGAACTATCACTTAAGGAAGTTAGTTACCAGACCTTTTATACTCACTTCTCTCCTGGCTCCAGATTTTGCCACCATGTCCCACTGACCCATTTTCATTCTCACCCCTTCCATTTTTCTTTTATATGTCTTCCTTTATTAGATGGAATTAGAATATTACCGAAGGTATGGGCCATCCTTTCATTTTTATTTATTTTTTTGCTCTGTATTTGTATTTCCAGTACTTGGCAGAGTTTCTGGCATATAGTCAACACTTAATAAATGCCCACTCTATCTATCTATCTATCTATCTATCTATCTATCTATCTATCTATCTATCTATCTATCTATCTATCTATCTTTGTATCTATCCATCTGTATATGTATGCATCTATCTCTCTATTTGTTTATCTATATATCTAATAATCATATGCATACCTACCTACTTACATACCTATCAGTTCTGCTCTGAAAAATGAAATTAAACTGGAAGATTTCTAAGGTCCCTTCTCCTTCCAAGTCTTATGACTAAAATACTAGGCATAGAAATTTGAGGCTTCAGAAAGACTTTATAGAACAAGTTCCCTTTTCTCTTCATCAAAGACTACGCCCAAATGCCAACTGCGAAGGGTCATCCATAGCTGTTGATTCTGACAGATCCTCCATGGTTGCCATCTAACCATGCTGCCGCCCTGCCTTTTCGTAGCTGACTTAAATTCCGTAAGGCCTCAAGGCAGAGCAGGAGGAAGCTCAGATTAGAAATTAGAGAGCCTGGGTTTGAATCCTGTATCTGTCAAGTGCCATCTGTATCACCTTAAGCAAATCTGGTTCATGATGTAGACTCTTCATCTTTAAAATGAGAAGGTTGGATTAAGCAGGTCTAAATCTATGACTCGTAACTCTCCTGCATCCTGTGAACTAGGCTTCCTACACTGAGTCTGTCTCCTGTCCTAAGCATTCTTTTTACACCTGCCCAATTCTTCTTCCCCACGTGCAAGGGAAGTTTCTTCTAGACAGAAACAAACAAAAAAAGCAGTAACAATCAAAAACAAAATTTCCTCAAAGGCAATGTTCTAGACAAGCTAACTCCAACCTACTCCTCTGGCCTCCAGGCACACCATTACCCTCCATGTACCCTCTATTCCAGACACAGAATATGATGTTAGATGCCCCATGTTATTTTGTAATATCATGGAGAAAACACTGGCTTTGGGGTCAGATGCCAGACGTAGGAGCTTCAACTCTGTCATAATACATGCTAGATGATCACAGGCAAGTCACTTCCCATTTTGATTCTCAGTATCCTCACTCAAAATTGAAAAAATAATTTCAAATATTAAGCACATAAGTTGTTGTTTGCTGCTGTTGAGCCGTTTCAGTCATGTCTGGCTCTTTGGGTTTTCTTAGGCAAAGATACTGGAGTGGTTTGCCATTTCCTTCTCCATCTCATTTTACAGATAGGAAAACTGAGGCAAACGGGGTGAAATGACTCACCCAGGGTCACACAGCTAGTATGTGTCTGAGACCAGATTTGAACTCAGAAAGATGAGTCTTCCTGACTTCAGACCCAGCACTCTACCCCCTTTGCCACTTAGCTGCTCCAAATAACAGGGATAAAAATAAATAAAAAGGGAGAAAATCTCTGCCCTCAAGAAACTTACATTTCAATAGTGGAATATGCTGGGATCAAAAAAGGAACTGGAGTTTTCATTTAACAGGTTAATAAGCATTTATTAAATGCCTACTATGCTTGTACTGTGCTAAGAGCTGGAGATACAAAGAAATAAAGTAATGGTTATGATGATGATCATGATTGATGATGATGATGATGATGAATGCTTTCATGAACTTCTGATTCCACACATTGATTCATCCTGACCTTGGATTACCTGTAATTACTCCATATATATATATATATATATATATATATATATATATATATATATATATATATATATATATATATATATATATATATATATATATATATATATATATATGATATCTTGGGCACATGTTTTAATCTCCCACTAGAATATAAACTTCTTCTTGAAGACAGTAAATATCTTAAATTTGTCTCTGTATCTTAGGATCCTAGTATGGGTCCTGGCATGCAGTGGGGACCTAATAAAAGTTTTTTGAAATCAGAAAACTGGGGAACTAAGAGAATTTTGTCAGTTTTTTTTAATGCATTTACCCTATCCATGAAATGGGGATAACAATCCCTCTCTGGTCTGACTTGAAAAGATGTCATGAAAATTGTAAAAAGTTAATGAAGGTAAAAGATCTGAAAATTGAAAAGCACCAGATAAATGCAAGGTCTTAGGGCAAGGAAAAGTCTGTTGTGTTAGAGACTTACTGCCTTTCTTACTTACTATTATCATCTTGAATAAGGAAAACAAGAGCTTGTGGAAGCAAATTCACTAAGACTGAATCAGAAAAAACAACCCTTGGTTTATTTTTTGAATTCATCCATCAACCAGCAGGTAATTATTGAGCTCCTGTTAGGCGATGGGCCTTGTGCTAAGTGCCGAGAAAATATCAACTTTCTGTAATGTTTTAGTATTTGCAAAGGATTTTCCTTTTTTGATACAGGTAGTGAATTCCCAACACTCCCCCATTAGAATGCTAGTTCCATGAGGATAGGGATTGTCTGCCCTTTTTATTTTTATTTTTATCCCCAGTATTTGGCACACACAGTCAACAAGATTCAAAAATGGCAGGGGCTTTTTTGAGATCATGTAACCCAATCCCTTCATTTTACAAATGAGGAAATTGAGTCCCAAAGAACATTAGGGGATCATCCCTGGAGCTCCCAGTTGGGGCACCACTAGTTTGGCCAATGAGAGCCTCCAGGGGTCATTCACTAAAGAATAGTCCCAGCCATTCCTCCCTTTGGACATCTCACCAGGTGCCTTGTTACGTCACTTGCACCCCCTCCCCATTTCTAGTTCTGGAACTATAATCCCATGAATACTACCATGGTAGTTGTGACAATTTACTCCCCGCTGGCTCCAACTACCATTCCTGGTAGCTTGGTGGTGTATAGTGCATAGAGTGCTGGACCTGGAGTCAGGAAGACTCATCTTCCCGAATTCAAATCATTTGATAGCTTTATAATCCGGGGCAAGTCACTTAACTTTGTCTTAGTTTCCTGATCTGTAAAATGAGCTGGAAAAGGAAATGACAAACACTCCAGTATCTCCACCAAGAAAACCCCAATCACAAAGTCTTGGATGTGACTGAAAATGACTGAACAACCAACATTCTTATAACTTTTCAACCCCAAATACCCTTCCCTGATCTCCACACCCCACTACCTATTGTTGATCCCATTAGAATGTGAGCTTCATGAGCTCAGGGACTATCTTTGCTTTTGTATTTATATGCCCAGTGTTCAGCACAGTGCCCTGCACATAGTAGGTGCATTAAAATGTATTCATTCACCATTTTAGAGATGGAAGGTACCTTAGGAGTCATAAAATAAAACTCATTTTGCAGATGGGGAAACTGAGGCCAAAAGAGATGAAGTGACTATCCTAAAGTCACACTTGACCAGAGGAGTAAGTAACACATAGATCGGAGACTCACCCCAGGCATCTGATTCCCATCTGGAGCTTTTGCTACTGGACCAGTCTGAATCTAGGTCACCCCTGAAATACTCTGAGCACAGTAATGGATTCTTTTTAAAAAAGTTACTAACTAGCAATTATTCTCATGCCTTTCCTTCTAAGAAACAGATGCTAAAAGAAAAGATTCTTTACTCATTTTTCACCCTCAGAAACTCCCACTTGACTGTGGCCTCTCCCATATTCAAGAAGAACATTTCAGTGAAGCTGATTCTTGTAAGAAGGGCTTCAGTCGAGTCTCATTGTGCCCATAGATAAAGAAGACTGAGAGGCAGGGATCAGCCAGGCCAATCCATTCATTTTGGAGATGAGCAGAGAGTTGTGGTGGTAGGGTGTGGGCCAGTAGGACCCTGGCCCAGAAATCCCAGCTGTTTCGATTTAGAGAAGTTATTTAATCTGTCTGGATCCTGGTTCCCTCACATGTAAAATTGAGGGGACTGGTCTAGGCGATCCCCCAAAGTCCTTCTACCTCCCCAAACTATGAAACTGATGACACTGTCATGAGTCTCTAACTGTATGGCCTTGACCAAATCACTTCCAAACCCTGCCTCAGTTTCCACATCTGTAAAATGAGTTGGCCTATTATTTGATCTTTCAGCCAGGCAGCTCTGATATTCCCTCTTCTAAGGTTCTTCCCCGCCCCTCTACCCCAGCTCTGACATTCCCTGTTCTAAAGACCCTCCTAGCTCTGACATTCCTTGTTCTTAGGAGGATTCAATCCCAGCCCCAGCTCTGTGTGATCAAACAGCTACAAGTTCGGTTCCTCATTGCTCTGTTTAGTTTTTTTCAGTCAGGGGTTCATTCTAGAGATACACAGGATCCTAGATGTGTTCTCTCAACAGATGGAAATAATGCTCCATGTCACCTAAAATTAATGGCTCTTAACTCTGTGTGTGTGTGTGTGTGTGTGTGGGTGGGTGTGGGTGTGGGTGTGTGTCCTAGATACCTTGGGAGATCTGATGAAGCCCCTCTCACAATCATATTCTCAAATGCCTAAAACAAGACACCTCAAATTACAAAGTAAACAAATGATATTGAGACACAGTTATCAAAAAATTCAAGAAACAAGTTGAGGGACCTCCAGGTTAAGAAGTCCTGAATTAGATGAAGCTCCTTTGGTTTTCCCCTGAAGGTCCAGTGGGGCCCCCAGACTAGCTGGGTCAAAGATGTCCCAAGAGGTCACAAAGGGGTCCCCTGAGAGCCGGGGACCACCACTACCTCGTGGGCAGGAGTTTCCACCAGGGACAAGGAGCCAGAAGCTGGAGCTGACTTCAGCACTAGTGACCAAATTCTTCCCCTCCTTCCCAGCTCTGCAACACCAAGGTGAGACTGGAACAAATATGCTAATGCATGGCAGCAGAGATGATTAAACCACCATGACATATATTTTTCCCCCTCAGAAATTTGCCACAGATTGTCTGAGGCAATCTGGGGCCTGCTTTTGTATTAAAATATATAGTAACACTCCAGCTGAAGCATCCTTTAATTATGAAATGACAATGGAAATCTGATTTAAAAAAAATGCATGTGGCATCCACATGAATATCAAGGAAATTCATTACACTCTATGCTGTTTGAGCACAGAGCACCATGGGAGAAGACAGGGGGCTCAGGTGCATTTAAATAAGAGTTCTCCCACAAGAGAGACGGAGCAACACCTCCTCTCTCCAGGCCTCCGTTCCTGTCATTGAAAAGAGAAGGATGTGTTGGGAGCAGAGGAACACAGATAGAAGTGGAGAGAAACTCAGAGGCCATCCAGCGTTCTACAGGTGAGGAAACTGAGGCCCAGAGGCAAGAAAGGCTGAGAAAACTCATAAATAGGCCAATGCAGAATTTATGTCAGTGAAATAACAAGGTAATTTGGGGAAGAAGGAGTCAGGTGGGGATCAGGAAAGGCTTCAATAGAAGGTGGGACATGAAGCATGAGGTGGAAAGAGGAAGGGATGGTACCCTATTGGCTAGGACAAGACCAGACATCCCTGATAGCTAGGAAGCATCCTCAGGGGCAGGTGGGTTTGGTCGATTTGCACTCACTCCCCTGGCAGGACAGCCCAGTCCTAGGAAAGAATTCCAGAGGTAGGCCTCTTTCTCCCCTTCTGCTCCCACTTTTCCATCCATCATACACTGAGTACTGGACAAATTCTTTCAAGGTTTGGACTGTTTCTCTGCCCATCTCCTGGGTCACAGCAGATATTTAACAACTGCCTATTGAATTGAATTAAATTGGATTGGAATCGAACCCAGACCCCTAGTAACTTAGCACTTCATTTTTTTCCCACTAAACCATACTGTCCTCTGACTCCAAGAATGTGCCACACCTAGTGCTGCCTCCCTGACCTCCAATCTTCCTTTCTCATATTGTCTTCCTTTACTTGACACTCAGGAATCAAAACCGCACACATTTATAGCTGGGGACTGCACCAGTGCCCAGGAAAGCCAAGTACCAATTTTGTTGAGTTAGAGTCAGGGGAAGGGAGATGAAGGACATGCATGCATGCATGCATACACACACATACACACACACACACACACATCTGTCCACACAAATGACTTCTTATTTTTATAGTGACTGGGGAACTAGCCTTGACAAGGCTCAATGACCTGATGTCCCAAATCAATCAATCAGCTAATCAATCAATAACCATTTACTAATAGGGAGCTGGAAGGGAGTAGTGTTCACATTCATTTCTGAGAGCAGTGCCAATGTACATGAGATAAGAACACTTCCTCACAGAAGTGTTAACGCTTTGTCTGTTGACTCATCTTCCTCCCAATGAGCTGAATGGCTAGAAACAAGATCGCAGACCTCAGGCTGAATGGGGCCATAGAGGACACAGGATGTCAGACTTAGGCCAGAGCTCCCTCATTTTACAAATGATGAAACTGAGTCCCAGAGAAGTAGAAGAGGTGGAATTTAAACACAGGTCTTTGTACTTTTCCATCTTACCATGAAGTCTCCTTTGTTTTCATTTTGCTTTATGAAATAGATGGTGCAGTGGATAGAGTGCCTCGTACAGAATCAGGAGGACCTGAGTTGAAATATGGCATCAGACACTTGCCAGTTGTGTGACCTTGGGTAAGTCACTTCACCCTGTTTGCCTCAGTTTCCTCATCTGTAAAATGAGCTGGGAAGGGAAATGACAAATCACTCCAGTATCTCTGCTAAGAAAACCCCAAATTGGGCCATGAAGAGTTACGCATGACTGAAAGGACAAAACAACTACAACAACCTGTAAAACCCCATTCTTCCCCACAGATCAGAATGGTAGTCTCCCATTTTGACACCTGGAGCCACATTAGGTCAGATGAGTCTGTAAATGAATTTCACTGCTATTGATACCCATATGAGGTAATTTTATTTCAGTTTAAAGACAGAAATAGAAGACACTTCCCCTCGGCAGGCATCTAATCACCCACCTCCCCAGGAGGAAAATAAGTGGAAGAGATAGGAAGGGATTGGTTCCTGATCACAGAGGCGGTAGGTAGGATTTCAATTCAGTTTCTTTGACTCCAAATACAATGTTTCCCCCATATTCCTGCCCTGTCAGTATAATCCTCCTCATAGGGAGAAATCACCATGGTACAGAGGATAAGGGAATAGATTTGGAGTCAAATATCTTGACTCCGCATTGCACTGGCTGGCTCCCAAGCTCGAACTCCCTGCCTCCTCATCTCTGCCCCTTACAATTCTTCTTTGCTTTCAGAATTCAGCTCAAGTACCACTTTCTCCACAGAACCTCTCCTGATTTCCCCCCAAATACTAGTGCCTTCCTCTAAAAAACAAATAAAAACCCCAAATTATTTTGAGGGATTTTTGTATAGATCTCCCCACGGCCATGTTCTCTTGTCCAATAGAGCATAACCACTTGGAAGGCAGGTGCCACTTCATTCATAGCAGGCTTAATAAACACTGACTCATGACTACCTGGTCCCTGTGTGACCTTGGTTCAATGATTCCCCCTCTCTGGGAGTCTCTCTGCCCTAGCTGACATGAGAAGTGTGGACTAGAGCATTCAATTTTCACTACAAAGAATTGGATGCCATAGGTCAGGGAGGAAGAAGAAACACAAGCAGTCATTCGGATTCTGGGTTTCCTTTTCATGCTCTAGTCCCCAAATTGACTTTCAAAGCAAATTCACCCTTTTCTTTTAAAATTCTCTATGGCTATTGCATCCAGGCATCTTCAAGAAATAAAAATGATTTAAGACAACAAAGCAGGTCTTAACTGATGATTTGGGGAAAACCTTGTCTCAAAGTGAATGTTATGACCGTAATTAGCAAATAGACCCCAAAGAGGCATCTTGCACAGATAATGTTATATTATTATTTAGCATCAGGAAGGTATTTCATTTGGCAAAATACTTTATAATCACGTCTTAGCTAATCCTTAAGATGTGCCTGAAAAGCAGTTTACTATTTATAGCCTGGCTGGCTATAGAAGAAGAGTTTCCAATTCCACTGGCTTCCCTCTCTCACCCACAGGATCACCTTGATCTATGATCATAGAGCTGGAAGGGACTGGAGGTCTGTGTCCAACACACTGCCGAGAGCAAGAATCCCCTCTACAGCACTCCTGACAAGTTTTTACTGAACCTTGAATGGCTCCAGGGATGGGGAACTCACTACTCAGCCATTTGAGGAAGTTAGCTGATTTTTTATTTTTCACTTTTACATTCTCAGTGCCTCGAAAATATAATACTGCTTGTAGAATTTGAACCTTAAATCTTCAACAATAAAGCTTTGTAAAGGAGTATGTTTTTGTGGTGTGTGTGTGTGTGTGTGTGTGTGTGTGTGTAAGGACTGCATGTGGGGACCTAGAGGTCCTCATGTGACCTTGAGGCTGATCCACTGCTGACTAGCCCAGCTCCCTCATTTGATTAATGAGGAAACAGGGGCGGCTAGGTGGCACAGTGAATAGAGCACTGGCCCTGGAGTCAGGAAGACCTGAGTTCAAATCCAACCTCAGATACTTCACACTTACTAGCTATCTGACCTTGGGCAAGTCACTCCAATCATCTGCCTTCCCCCCTCCAAAAAAAAAAGACCAATAAATGAGGAAACAGAGGCCAGAGAGGCTAGTGGCTTGCCCCAAATCACACAGGTATTAAGTAACAGACCCAGTCTCATCTCTTTAGGTAAACTGAACCATCCTTGTCTCCTCATATTAATAACCAAGTTTCCATGTGTCCCACATTGACTCCTGAGTCTCCTTGAGGGTTTGGCTTTAGAGAACCCCATCCATACTTGAAAAGGGATCCCCTCTGGAGCATCTCTGATAAAAGGTCATGCATCCCCTGTCCAAATACTCCTAGTCCAGGGAAACTGACCAAAATGCCCCACTTGATAGGTTTAAGGTTTAGGGAGATTTTCCTTCCATCAAGCCAGACCTTAGCAAGTTCCCCCTCTTCTCCATGACAGTCTATAATACTTGAAGATAGTTAATAAGTACCCACTAAGTGTTTGTTTATCCAGTGTAAACAAGCTCCAGTTTCTTCAAATGGCCCTTTCCTAGGATGGTCTCTAGGCCTCTTCCTAGAGTGGTTACTCTCTTATGAACAAGGTATACATTGCTCATCTTCCTAGATGACTTGAATTCACTTAAAGTTTCTCCTCTCCCCTAGGGCACAGTTGGATCATTTCTCAAATGAATCCCAACCCATAGATGGGAAAACATTTCCTTTACCTATGAAATAAGACAGACTTGACCAAAGTGACGACATCTCGACTGGCATTGTACCCAGCGCAGACAATGGCGACGTGGATCGTCTAGGGAGAAGGAGAGAATAAGATGATTTAGACAGACTGAAGGACTTTCCCCAGTGCCTTATCACTCAACAGAATGATGAATTGCCACCACTCATTCTGGGGGTCATTAGAAAACATGGGGCACAGTTTGCAGCTGTTTATGCCGGCTCGAGACAGTTTTATTAAAACCATTTTAATTGGGTTATGGCACCATCATCATTTGGAAGCCATTACAATCCTTCTAAATTACATTTTATGTATAGCAGGGACAATGCTGATTAGCTACAACAGGCTAGCAGAAAGTCACTTGCCCACATGCCTGGAGCCAAAAGCAATTGACAAGAGGACAGTGGTAATGAATATTCACTGGGACAGAAGATTCACTGTTAACCAGATCCATTAGACAGCAGAATGGGCGTCTGGCAGGGGATCATCTTCCTGGTGAATGCAAATAAAATAGATTCTAATTTGTCTTAGATGAAAGAAGACTGGATCAGGGTGCAAAGGAAAAAAAAAGAAAAGAAAAGGAATGGACCCTCTGACCCAGGTACATCATCTCCAGATTATAATGTATTTATAGCTGAAAGAGACCTCATCATTGTCTAGTCCAAGGGTAGGGAACCTGTGGCCTTGAGGTCACATGCAGTTTTCTAGGTCCTTGGGTCTAGCGTTTTGACTGAATCCAAGTTTTCCAAAACAAATCCTTTTATTAAGGTGATTTATTCTGGGAAGTTTGGATTCAATCAAAGGGCTGCACTTGAGGACCTAGAGAGTCATATGTGGCCTCGAGGCTGCAGGTTCTTCACCCCTGGTCTAGTTCAACCTCCTAGATGATATGACAGAGCAGAATCTTTCTGCTTATCTTATGAGAAGGGCTTGCCAGAGATCTTGGCATTACCTCCTAAGATACCCTGGGCAAGTTACTTTACCTTTCTAAAAATCAGTTTCTTTCTTTGAAATTCAGTTAAATATTCCATCCTATATGAAGACTAGTCTAATCTTCCTGCTCATTCCATCTTCTCCAAGTACTTTGTATATTCTGCCTCTGAAGAGACTAAGCTTGATTGAATCTAGAAAGTTAGACAGAACTTTGAACGGTCCCAAATTTCAAAGATCCCATTTTTTTTTAAACAACAGTATTCTCTCACTATTACTACATGGTTACAAATAATGCAATACCCTAATCACACAAGAATGAAAAGGGACCAGAGTCATTGTCAGAAGGCTCAAGCACGTTAAAAGTTGTGAATGTGGCACAAAGACCCAAAAGGCAGGTGACCAACATGGCAAAGGAGAGGCAGAAAATTAGTATTATTGGGGTGTGGCAAATTACAGGTGATGAGCTGAGCATAGAGAAGCTATGAGAAAGATCTCCTTCAAAGACATGTATGTCCAGAACAAGAACTATGGCCAGTTTTGATAGAAGAGTAAAGGTTAACTGAGGGTCAACCCAAGGCTTGCTCTAATATCCAAAAGTTGACTGAGGAACCTCAGGGTTCTCCCTCCTTGGGAATCTCTTGTTGGGCATCTCAAGAAATGCTTATTCAGGCATGCACTGGAATAGATGGCTCCAGAGGTCCTAACTCTGCCATCTACAATCTCTCCTTAAACCATGAAAAGAATCAAAGGACATAATGGACAGGTCTTCAATGGGAGACTTGCCGAAAGGCATAGAGGAGAATAGCCCAGGTTGGGAAGGTAGGGAGGAACTTGGACATATACCAAAATGAGACCTTCCCTCATCCTCACAACCCTCCAGGCCCTATTCCTTTAGCTACCTTGCATTTATTAATGAGGCTTCATTTATTCCTATTATCATAATTCAGCATATTCTTATATATGAACTACTTGTCTCCCCGATCAGAATGGAAGCTCCATGAGGGCAGGCAGTGTTTTACTTCTGTTTTTGTCTCCTGGATGCCTGGCACAGCTCCTTCCTCATATTAAATGCTTAATACCTAAGAGCTAACATTTATCCAGCATTTACTATGTGCCAGGCTCTGTGCTAAGCCCTTAACAATGATCTTATTTGATCCTCACAATAACCTAAGAGGTGGACACTATTATCATTCCCAGTTTGCAGATGAGGACACTGAGGCAAAAAGAAGTTAGGTGATTTGCTCCAGCTTGTAACTGAGCCTGGATTTGAACTCAGATCTTCCTGACTTTAGCCCCAGAGTTCTATCTACTGCACCACCTAGCTGCATCCTTAACTGTTTACTAAATACTTTTATCTATATGTATATGTCTATATATGTATGTATTTATGTATGCATATGCATACACATGTATATTTATATATACACATAAATATATAAATACACACATATTCTTCCTCCAATATACCCAAAGATCAAGAGTAAAAATGATAATAATTATTATTTTTGGTATTTGTATGACTGGCATCTAGCACAATGCTTAGCACCCATAAGCACCTTTAATATGGCTTGCTGATTGATTTACTAATAGTAAATTTCACTAATAGTGGGGGCACCCAACAGGAGGTCATGGATCTGCCGAGGTTGCCACATGGAAGCTGGAGACTCCCTAACCTTGCATAATGCCTACCACTTTGGCTTTGGGGGAGATATTTGAAACCAAGTGGTGTGCTGACCGTTTAGATAACAGCCTAGATGACTAAGTGTTCAACAACAGGGGACTCTGCCAAGATGATGAAGCAGAACAGGAGAAAGATGTGTGCCAAGGACAACTTCTGCACATAACAACAATTCAAATATGAAGCTTCAGATGTTGCCAATATCGCCTGGGTTCCAGGCTTAAGGAACACGTTAAACGAGCATGTTAACTATTGACATGAGAGTGCGGATTTTTAAACACTTTGCACAATTTCCCCAACCTCTTTAGTTTCATTCAATATACTTGCTTCTATGAATACATTCATCAAAGGATGCCATCCTGACAAGGCCCTGCTACTCCAGCAAATGAAACCATTTTAGTCAATTAAGTTAGTCAAGGAGGCAGTGCCATCTTGTGGGTTCCTGAAAAAGTCAGGGTGACCCAGAATTCCTTGGCTAAGTCCTGATGTAACTATTTACTTCCTGTGTGGACTTTGGTAGCATATGTTTACTTTCTAGAACTAGTTTCCTCAACTCTTGAGGAAGCTGAATTAGATGAGTGTTAATGTGTCTTTCTAACCCCGACTCCTAGAAGTGAGGATATAGGAGAAGAATTAACCTTGCCAAGCTCAGACAGAATCTGGGGTACAAGTTCTTTCAATAACTTCTATCCTTATGGAATCATGAACTAAAGACCTCTCAAGGTCCTCAGAGGTGATCCACCCAGTTCACTGCCCTTACTTTACAGGTTAATTTACTCCTTTAAAGTCAACCAATTGCATTGCACTGGAGCCTGGGGTTGCTATCAATGGATAAGGATATCTCCAGTGTGACTGAGCTGTCTTTCAGGAGCCATTTTTACAGTGGCAACAGTATGCAAAGGATATCAGCAACAGTTTTGAAAACTGATCTACTGGCCTGGCAGTCAGAGGACCTGGCTTCAAATTATACTTCTGATACGACCTGTGGGACTTGGCACAAGTCATGTCAACTCCCTGGGCTTCATTTTCCTCCTTTGTAAAATAAGGGAGTTGGGCTTAATGACTTTTGTGGTTTCTTCTAGCTCTAGAGCTATGATACTCTGAAGACCCTTAGCCTCCCTGGGCCTCACTTTCATTATCAATAAAATGAAAGGGTTGGGCTGGGTGGGCTCCATGCTCTCTTCCTGCTCTAGGTCTTAATTTTCTTTTATAACCCCTCAATGGACTTTTCAGGTGACAGTATGCATTTGATTTATCTGTGTAGGTCTTCCCCTTTCCCTCACCTTCTCCTTCATTAAAACTCCATGAAGGCAAGAACATCAGATCATGCATTTAGAGATGGAAGGAACCTTAGAAGTCATACAAATACAATGTTTATGTTACAGTTGTGAAGCTGAGGACCAGAGAGGGCCAGTGACATCATAGGATCATAGATTTTGAGCCAGAAGGGATTATAAAGGCTGAAGTCCAAGCCCAGAATGTTACAGAAAAGTTAAATGACATGCACTGCCAAAATCGTGACTTCCTGATCATTGTATAACTCTGCCTCTCTCACTATGCCTCCCTCATTGTATCTCCTCCAGGGCTGAGCACAATCTTCTGCAAACAGTAGAGAGATATCCAATGCATTTCTCTTGTGGTTAAAGAGAAGCAAGTGCCATACCAATGGTTACTCTGGAGGTATCAGGGCTTCTGAAGCCTCCTGTGATAATTCTGCCTCCAACACCTCTGGAGACCTCACACAGCTCAGACAAGGGCCAGGGGAGATCATCCCCTTCAAGGAACTCTTGTTCTGCTGAAAATGACAATTTCTTATCTCCTCAGGCTTCTGTAATATGAGAAGGGATGCTTAATGGAAGGATAATTCCCCCAAGACCAACTCCTTGAGTGTATAGAAAAATCTTGTTGACTTCCTAGAAATTATATCCTAGAATTCTTTATTGTTTTCTTATTTATTTCTAACTTAGGCATTCTTCCTCTCTGGCAATATTTCTGATTGGTTACTAGCCTTATAAAGTCATGGGTTTAATCTGGAAGCCAACCCCTTCCAGTCCCATTTTACAGATCAGGAAACTGAGGACAAAAGTAGGTGTATAACTTGCCCAGGATCACATAGCTGGTCATGTTTCTGAAGTAGGAATTGATCCTTTGTCCTGACTCCAATTCTACCACATCACACTTGCTCTTTTCCAAAGCATCCTCCACCCAGAATCCACAGAACATTTTTCTGATTTACAGAAAAAGAGGTATTTTACAATATGAAATTATGTGAAGAATGTGATAAAAATAGATACCCTCTGATCTGGTGATTCCACTGCTAGGCCTATACCCTAAGGAGCAAATAACAAAAAAGAAAGGTCCCTATCTACCTAAATATTTAAAGCATTACTTTTTATGCAGTAACAAAGAATCAAGAACAAAGTTGATGTCTATTGACTAAATAGGCTAAACAAATTGTGGCATGTGAATGTGATGGAATCTCACTGTGTTGTGCAAAATGATGTATATGATGAAATAGAGGAGCAGAAGTTATAAACTGATGCAAAGTGAAGGAAGCAGAACCAAGACAACAATGTTCAAAATGATCACAATGATGTAAATGGAAAGAACAGTAACAAAATAATCAAAACTGAATACTATGAAATTATAACAACCAAGCTTGGCCCCAAAGAAGAGAGATGAGAAAGAACCAATTCCCTCCTTCTTTCCAGAGGTGAGGGATGCTGCATAGAATGTCAGGTTTTGTTTTTGCTGTGTTGGTTAATTTTGATGAATTTGTCCCCCTTTTAAAAACAATGCTATAAAGGATGACTTCCTTGGAGGAGGAAAAGGGAGGGATATATGGGAATACAGATGTTATTTTTTAAAGGATACCAATAACATTATTTTTTAAAAGAGGCAATTTGTCCCTTCAAAGAAGGGGAAAAACTACCTAAATCACTCCATTTTTAGGATTACAATCTCAGCCACTTCTATCTACTAAAGTCAAAAATGGATTGAAAATCCAGATACTTGGGTTACAATTCTGGTTGAATTACCAGCAGGCTGTATGACCTCTAACATTCTACTTAACTTCTGAGCAAGCTTCAGCTCTCTCAAACGTTAAATGAGAGGACTAGGTGACAAGATTTTATGACACATGAACCTGTGGTATCTCAATGGATTTAAACCCTGGGTGGGGGAGTGGGGTGTGGGTAGGGAAAAACAGTAAAAGCTTTCTGAAGCACTTTAAGGAAGAGCATCTCCCCTCCCCCACAACCCTAAAGGGCAGATGGTAAGACTATGCTGCGCTCTAATCTACAGGATGGAGAACCCAAACATGGAAGGGTGAAGCGACTTGCCCACTTAGTACTGGAGGTATAACCCAGGATTATAGGGTGATATGTTGAGCTGGAAAAGTCATCCAATCCAAACTCTTCATTTAAAGGTAAGGAAACTGAGGCCCAATGATCTTCAGGGACATACTGCAGGTCGTATCAAGGTGATAGTTGGGATTTGGTTCCAAGTTCTTCTAATTCCAAATCCATTCCAAATTCTATTAAATCTCACTGCTACCTCAATTCCAAAGCTCTTCTCCTAATTCCAAGTCATCTGGCACTTTCAATCAACAAACACATTTTTCTAAGGACAGTGAATGTACAAAGAGGATATGATTTTATCATTATAGAGAACTCATGGTGTTGGAACTTCCTCTACTGGGGGATCCAAACTTAGATATGACTTGGCAGATAAGTCTTTGGGTTATATTCATTGAGGGTACTGGGAATGTCTGAGCTTGGAGAAGAGTAGACTCGGGAAGGGCACAACAGCTGCCTTCAAGTGTTTGAAGGGCTCTCATGGGAAAGAAAGAGACTTGACCCTTTTGGCCCAAGATGGAAGAACTAAGAAGAATGGATAGAAATTCAAAGAATCTAATTTAGGCTTGATGTTAATGAAAACTTCCTACCAATTAGAGTTCCTACCAAACTAGAAAGACTTCTTCAAGAGGTGGCAGGCTCCCCTTCCTTAAAAATCTTCAAGTGCTTATCAGATAGGTTATACTAGAGATTCCTTTCAGGTATGAGTGGGGCAAGAGGATTGCTAAGGTCCCTTCCAGTTCTCAAATTCTGGGAGTTACCTTAGAGAACTAGGGAGATCAAGTGACTTGCCCAGGGTCACACACTAAGGATCAGAGGAGGGATTTGGACCCAGATGTCCCTCACTACAAACCTATCATGCCCTCCATTATGCCTCATTGTCCCAAACAGTTCCCTAATAGCATCTGCTGACAGTAGTGGGGGGATAATATAAGCAGGAGGCAAAGCCTACTCTATTACTGAATAACCATGTGAATTCCTTGAAGAAGGAGGAAAAAAATTCAAAAAGCTATTCTGTTATCAAAATAGTGTGTGGTTAGTTAGAGGCATGGGGACACAGTGAGAGTTGGCCTGTTTTATATTAGCATTGCCTCCAGCACGAGGCCAAATCCTACTGTGCAAACAAATTTATTGGTAAAAGATATTATAATCTGGAGGCAATTTAAATCAACTGAACAGCTTTTAAAAGAAGTTAGAGCTTAGGCTAACTGGAGAAATGATTACCCTTCAGACAGGGCTTTAGATAAACTCCTTTGGACCATCCAACCCAGGTTCACCAACTGAGGGCCACTCACTTCTTAAATGTTTGTTGATTGATTGAATATTGATTTTGCAGCAGAGTACTTGAGGGATGCTGAAAGCTTAAACTATGGCGAGGCTTTATGAATGGAGAGAAGGGAGGCATGTAAGGTGTCAGGTGGGTAATGGGCCTCCTAGAAAGAAGGGCTAAGGCAGCCCATGCTACCTAAGGTTTCTATAATTAGCATGACCAGGAGAATGGAAACAAGGAAGAAAGCTGCAGTAGGGATGCATGAGCCTCAGTTTGGCCATCTTTAAAAAGGGACTTAGCAGTTTGGGGATGGGAAAGGGTTGTGACAAAAGCACATGGCAAAACTGAGAGCTCATCAGAAATATAGTCTGTCATGGTGTCCACACAAAATGCCAGCTAATGATCTGGGCACCATTTCTGAAACTGGAAAGAAAGTAATATTAGTAAGTTTCCCAAATGACTGACTCTTACCCCTTTATTCATCATTTTAGAGAGGGACAGAGAGAGGGAAGTGAAAAGGGAGAGAGCAGAGAGAGCTAATTGTTAATGGAAATTCTCCCATAACTCAGTTTCCTCATCTGTAAAATGAAGAACTTAGACTAAATAATCCCTGTGGTCTTTTTTTTTTTTTCTGAAACTCTAGGGATGTTTTTTTTCCAAATATAAGACTGACTTCCCCCACCTTCCTAAACAGGGTATGTTGAGGCAGTCTTGTAAAGTAGGGGGCACTTTGAAATCAGAGGAGATGGAGACCTTGGGCATGTAACTTCCCTGGGCCCCAGTTTCCTCACCTGCAAGATAAAGGGGTAGAAAGAGACGCACCTTTATTTTCCTTCCAGATCTATGGTTATTAGGCTAAGTTCTATGGCTGCAGGATCCTACTAGTATTATTTAATATTTTGATGATTGAATCATTGACTGAGATGCCCACTATAACATAACACCCTGACATTTACAAAGTGCTTGATAGATACATTGTATCACTTCAGTCTCACTGCAACCCTGTGAGGTGGACATCATGGGTACTATTCTCCCAGTCCCACAGATAAGAAGACTGAGGCACAGAGTGGTAGCCTGGGGAGTTCCATTCATCCCCTTGCCAGCTGTGCTTTCTAAGCTCTTACATCTGCTTTGTACGGTTTTCTGTTCTGTTATGTCGTGTCAGCTGATTTCTACTCCTTTCTTGAAATAAACTGTTTTGTTTTCTTTTAATTACATGCCCCTAATGCCCACATCTTAAGTAGTGCTTTGGGTGGGTGGGAGCCATTATGACTCAGAAATTCTTGGGGTGGGGAGGAAGAACCCCACAAGGAGAATTCCACTCATTTGGCAGCTTTTCCCTGACACCTACTCTCAAGTGACAGAAAAAGGGCTGAGGCTGCTTGTTCTTGGTAGAGGAAGGCAAAGGAATGATGAAAGCTTAGCCCAGCCTTGGCAAGCCATGCCTGAGCACACCATACTATGTCTGCCTTGGGCATTCCAGGCCCTCCCCAATTTGTCTCCAATCTACCTTTCCAACCTCATCAGCAGCTGCTTTTCCTCCTGAAATCTCTGTTCCTCTCAGTCTGGCTTCTATACTAGTCCCACAACACTGGGTCCCACCTCCAAACCCCAAACATTGTCTTCCTTTCTCCAACTATTCAGATCCTAGGATAGTAAGAAGAGTATTATCCTTAAAGTCAGGAGCCTTGAATTCAAATCCTGACTCTCAGCTTTACTAGCTGTGCCATTTGGGACAAATTACATGATCCCTCTGAGCCTCAGTTTCCTTATCTATAAAGTGGGGCAATGTAATTTTTCTCTAGTGAACAACAGGATTCTTCTGAAAAGGGCACTTTGTAAATCTGAAGGTGACACATTCTGATATTATTAATGCCCAGCTTTCAAGGCTCAGCTCAAATTCCACCTTCTCTGACAACTGTGGTGAATCCAGTCTAATCCAATTTATCTGTCATTTAGCCACACATAACCTCATTGTTATTACTCTTCAAGATCTGCTTCCAGACTTTTTTTTTCTGGACTGTCTCTATGTCTATGTCTATCTCTGTCTCTCCCTCCTTCCCTACCTCTTGAACTCTTTTAAAAAATTGTATCTTTTTCAAAGTTACACTCAGTCTGAGACATCACCTTATGTCCCTCACCAACAAAGCCTCCTGGCATTAGAGACCTTTTCTTTCTATTCAAATTCCAATCCTTCCTATTGCTTCCATTCAACATTCAGCTATAAACATTGACTGCCTAGCATGTGCTTGGCCATGGGCTCTGCACAGTGGGAAAAAAATGAAAATAAAAAATACAAAACATGGCCTGCCCTCAAAATACTTCCATTCATTCAGGGTCTACATAACATAGAAACAGATCTGAAAATAGGAAATAAGTAGAGGGGAGTGAAAGGACTAGCAATGAAGAGGATAGGGAAGTTTCTTGTATAGGCAGCAGCATCTGAGATGAGCCTGGATGAAGGTGACCAGTTTTGAGAGACAGAAGGGAGGGCTTTGCAGGCATGCTTGGGGTGGGGAGAGAGATCAAGCCAAGGCAGAGGCCGGAGTTGGAAGCCAGAGTTTGGGGAATAATATGTAAGACAATCTGACTTCAACATGGAGTACCTGAAGGGAAAGTAATGTGAAAGTCCAGAAAAAGAGCCTGGAAGCAGATCTTGAAGAGTAATAATAATACTCTAATAATAAATGTGTGTGTGCACATATTCAGCTATGTGTCTGTGTGTATGCACAATCACACACTGCTTTTAGCATTACACACACTACCTCATTTCCCCCTAACAACCATGCTGGCTATTCTCATTTTACAGATGAAGGAACAGAGGCACCAGGCTGAGGGCATTTCCCAGGGTCACAGAGCTAGTGAACATCTGAAGCCACATTCGAACTTGGGGCTTCCTCACGCCAGGCTCATGCTCTCCCCATCGTGCCCTCTAGCTGCCTGGCTTCAAACGCAAGACTTTTTTTATCCTAGAAGTAATGGTGAGCTGATATGAAGGAGGAGAGAGACATGGTCATTGCTCTGCTTTAGGAAGATTATTTTGGAGACTCCGTGGATTAGAAGAAGGACAGAGACCAGCAACAAGGAATCGGGTTAAGAAGCTTTTTCCACCTTCCTCTGCACCAGGTTCTCCATCAGACCCAGGGACACCGACTTCAGGAGGTCCTACCAACAAGACACTCCATCTCTTGACTCCAAGCATTTTCTCTGGCTGTCCCATGCCTAAGTCCCAGCTACATCCCACAATCCACAGGAAGCCTTCTCCAATCTCCCCTAATTTTAGGACTTTTTCTCCGTTAGCTATTTCCTCTTTATCCTACACACAGATCACTGTATATATTTGTTGACATGTTGCTCCCATTAGATTGTGAGCTTATAGAGAGCAGGGCCTGTCCTTTGCCTCCTTTTGTAGCTCTAGAACTTAGCATAGTGCCTGGAACACAGAGGTACTTATTAAATATTTGTTGATTGAGTCCTCTTGCAATAGAGTAGTTGAGGGGTGCAGGAAGCTTAAACTAGGGTGATGCTTATGAATGGAGAGAAGGGGGATATGGAAGAGATGGTGGGGACATAGGATCCACAAGATTTGGGAACTGAGAGGTTATGAGGGTAAATGAGAGGGAAGAATAAAAGACAACACTTAGGCTGTAAATCTGGGTGACTGGACAGATACTGGTGCCCTCAACATAGATGAGGAAGTTTGGAAGAGGAAGAGGCTTTGGGATGCGGTAGGGGGAGAAATATAATGAATTTTGCTTTGGATAGGTTGCGTCAGACAGGATGTCCAAGTGTGGATGTTCAGCAAGCAGTTGTAAATATTAGGGCTGGATGGTTGGATGCACAGATTTCAGGGACCTCTAATAAAACCAATGGGAGCTGATGAAATCACACAATTTCATAAATAAATGCACACAAATGTATTATACACACATATATACACACATGTGTGTATATATATAGAGAGAGAGAAGAAAGAAGAGGAGGAGGAGGGAAAGGAGGAGGAGGAGGAAAAGGCAGCAGCAGCTACCCTAGCAGATTCTCATGAGATAGCAATGGTAAGGGGGTTAGCACCATGCACAACCCTTGCAAGAAGTGGTCAGTAAACACTTCTTAGTCAAACTGGATGTTAATGAGAAACTGTCATTGGGCCCTATGGTAGTATGAGAGACCAGGGTTGGACCTTGCCCTGAGCAACTTGGACAACACGGGCAACTTGTCTGAGATGACTTTTGTTTCCAGGAGATGAAGATTAGCAGGTTAAAGAATGGTGGCACTGAGAAAGCCACAGGAAAGGGGGTGTTGTGCAAACATCTTGTATGTAACACAAAAGCACAGAATGACAAACACATAGCACCTCAGATTAGGAATCTAAGTAATGGCTGAAAAGGAAACTTGTATATGACATTGTTGACTAGTGGCCGTCAGGTCTCTTATGGAAAACTCTAGTTATTAGAAAGCTTTTCCTTACACGTAGCCTAAATTGACCATCCAGTAATGACTTGGGCAGAGTTAAAAGCAGCATTTGAGTCAGGGCCAGAAAGCTGGGACCAAGTCTGTTGGGGAGAGATCAATGGATACAGAGTTAGGAAGACCTGGGTTCAAATCTTCCCCAGACACTTATTAGCTGTGTGGCCCTGGGCAAGGTATTTGGCCTCTCTATGCCTTAGTTTTCTCATCTGTAAAATGAGTGGACTGGAGTTGATGGTTTCTAAATTTCCTTCTACCTCCTAATCTATGATTCTATAATCTCTACGGTGGGGATCTATGAGGAAAAGAATATGGAAACAATAGGCTCTTGAGATAATGGGACTAGAGTATCTTATAACCATATCAGAACTCAAGTTGCCAAAAATTCATTTAAAGATAGTATTAGGATAAGGCTTGCACCTGTGATTTCATTAGTATAGTGAATTCCTGGGTGAATAATACTGGTGAGCATCTTCTGAGAAACTGAGAGACTTAAGAGAGTTGCCTAAAAATACCAGAGAGCAAAATGATTAGTCAGGGGGACCCAGAGTCATGATGTGCCCAAGGGAGGATTTGAGCATAGGTTCTAGCTCAGAGCCCTGCTCTCACATGGTGTCTTCATTCATAAGATGGGGTGGAATAGGGTTAGATTAGATGAGCTCTCAAGTCTCCCTCAGCTCTAAAGGTCTGATCCATGGAGAGTTTAGAAGCCCAATCCAGCAGGAAAGCAGCCTTCTGAGAGGAGCCTCCTAAGAAAACTGGCATGGGGACCAGGACCCTGGGATTCTTTCTAGTCATTGCTCTGATTGAATCACTGAGGGACTTTGGGCAAGTCACTTCTCTGGGCTTTGGTCTCTTCATGAGCACAGTGCCCAAAGAAGAAATATGATATAACCAAGCAGACTAGACAGATAGACAGACAGCTAGCTAGCTAGATAAGATAAACAAATAAATAAGAAATAGGTGAATAAAATAATACCTAAAGAATATAAAACAGAGGAATAGAAAGATAAGCACAGAGGTAAATAAAAGATGAGGAATAAAAATGAACAGAAAGAAAAATAAGCAAATCGGCACATAAAAGTATAGGTAAATAAGGAATATAAAATTAACTAATAGAAAGAGAGATGCACTGATAGACAGACAGACAGAGATACATTGACAGGTCCATCTATAGACGGCCGGATAATTAAACTGAGAAACTCTTAGGGCTATCTCTGGCTCTCTACCTCACACTTCTCCACCGCAGGTTGCTGTCCACACTCGGAGCTGTTGCCAGCCACGATGCCTGCCCTGAGGTTCTCGCTGTCACCCGTCCCCTCTTCCATCGAATAGGTTCTGGAGTGGTTGCCGCGCCGGTGGGCTGGGTTCCGGCTTTGTGCCAGGCTGAGCTGCTTGCGGAGGACCCGGTTCTCCTCTTCCACCTCTCGCATGCGCACCTCCAGGCTCTCTCGCTCTCGCTGACTTGAGGAGGTGTACCGTGGGCTGTGGGGCTGGGATTCAAGTGGAGACAGTGACACTGGCTTCCCATCTGCAGTTGGAAGAGACAAAGGAAGTGTTAACGCACATGCACACATGGGCACACATGCATGCTTTCTTCCCTTCCCAAACATCCATTAGAACCCAGCAAGGCTCATTTTATGTTCAAGTTTTAACTGAAAGCAGATGGAAACTTAGTCAGAAATGAACAGAACCAGATTGAAGTGGGAGCAGAGTTAAGGACAGAAGGATTTACTAGGGTGATAAAAATTAATATGCTGTTCAGAAAAGGCAATCACCAAGCCATCTTCCCTAATCAAATCTATTGTTTTCCCTCCTCCATATATTTGGAATGTTTCAAGACAAAACGGTCCATCAAGTCAATGGCCCAATTCAACACACACATTCTCTCTCTCTCTCTCTCTCTCTCTCTCTCTCTCTCTCTCTCTGAAGAGTGAGAAAGTGTGTGTGTGTGTGTGTGTGTGTGTGTGTGTGTGTGAGAGAGAGAGAGAGAGAGAGAGCTCATATCTTAGAAGAGTGAATGCAATAAAGGATGGAAATATTAAAAAAAATGCACTTGATCTCAAAGGTCATAGTTTTCAGATAGCATTTTGATAACCAAAAGATTCCTTTCTTCCTTCAAGGAACTGAAATGCCACCTGGTATTGCAGAAAGTCTACTCACCCTAAAGAAAGGACCTAGTTTGTTTTTTTTTTTGCCACTTAGTACCTTCGTGACCTCAAACAAGCCACTTATACTCACTGAACCTCATTTTTTCATCTGAAAAATAGGGGAGCTGTGCTAGATGACCTCTG
Source organism: Gymnobelideus leadbeateri (assembly GCA_011680675.1). Lineage (NCBI taxonomy): Eukaryota > Metazoa > Chordata > Mammalia > Diprotodontia > Petauridae > Gymnobelideus > Gymnobelideus leadbeateri. Next base: position 513,660 of record WOXC01011749.1, on the reverse strand, counting down.
AGCCCTTCCAGCTCTAAATCTGTATTCCTTGTACGACTCATTTAAACTCCCTGCCCCTCAGTTTTCCCATTTATATAAATGAAGAACAGGAAGGGGAATGGGGGTGGGACTGGACTAAGGAGATTTGAAAGTCCTTTCCAATTCTAAATCTATGATCCTGCCTTTATGACCTTGGAGAGATCACTTCAATTCTTTGGACCTCAATTTCCTCCTTTGTCAAATGGGGGTGGGTGGGTGGGAGGGGGAAGACAGTGTAATAGTAATGAAATTTGAAGTTCCTTTTGTATTACTAAGCTGAGAGGTACTTAGCACTTAGTAATTATTCAAGCCTCTGTAAAAGAAACAGAAGTTATGAATCCCTGTTGCTGATGTAACAAGAAGGGGTTGGCTGAAATAGGAAGGAGCTAATGCCCTGTGTGTATATAAGGAGAAGTCCCTGCTGGGTCAGATCTTCTTGGAGAAAGCTCTGTGGAGGCAGAAGCTACTGCTGCCAGGGAGACTTAAGAGAAAAGGCACCCCAGGAGAGAATGATTTTGATTTTGGGAACCAGTTGGAGCTACTGCTGAGGAGCTGCTGAGTCCAAGAGCCAGCCAGAGCTTCTGAGAGCTGCTGAAGACATCCAAGGGCAAGCTGGAGCTGCCACAGACTGAGGAAGCATGACTGTGATGCTGGTACTTTTTATGAACCTGTTTGTGGCTTTGTTAAGCCTTAACTTCCTGGGAACAGAGACTGTGAAGGATTTAAGGTGGACTAGATGCTGTGAGCTTCAGCATGGAACAGGGAGTGTATGGAGAGCTGGACAAGGACCTGGGAGCTATCTGCCATTGAACCCAGGTGAATCCAGTTTCATAAATCTGGAAAAGACCTGGGACCATGGAAGGGGATCCAGGGAATCTGAGAGACCACCCTGAGTCAAGCTGAAAGAAGACTTTACTTGGACATTGTGTACTGACTGAGAAATTGTAATTTAATAGTATGGAGGGGTGGAGGGCTTGTGTATTTTCTGATGATTGAATAGTGAATGACGACTGAATAGTAATTGATTTGTAACTTGGTGTGTCCCTTGAGTGGAGAACTTCGACTATTGTATTTTGTGACCTGTAAGGAGGCAAGCCTCCTTAAGGATGATTGAATGATTGAATTACTAAGTGATTGATTTGACTAAATGATTATACTTGTGTTATGGACAATGGAGGCAAATACAGGACAGCATAGCCAATTAGAATTGAGGAGTGTTTATTCACCGGTTTATTCACTGGCCAGGGTCTGTTTCCCAGGTAAAAACTAAGGGAAGGCAGCACCTTCTGTCTGTCTGTCCAGCAAGCTTTTATACAGTAAAAAGTACTTCCTGAAACAAACAGTGGTCAGCAAGGCAACTGTTGCTACATAGGATGTAAACTAGTGGGGGGGGGGGGCTTGCAAGCTAATGGGGCAGATCTTTGCTTGGTTACCTCTTGGTTACAAGGCAGGTGCAGGCGAGGTTTCACAACAGTCATACCTTTATGCTAGGTTGCTGGAGCTCCCTGAGGGGCCTTGTGAGGGGCCTTATGTAGGGCCTTGTGTAGGAGCTAGCACTATGGGAACCTAACTGACACTTCACTTGGTTCAAAACTGTGTGACCACTGTGGTGAAAACTATGTGGCCATTTTCTGTGATAAGTTGTTGTGAATGCTGTATTTTGATTATCTGTGATAAGTTGTAACATTGTGAATGCTGTACTTTTATTTACTGTGAATGTTTTGCTCTGATTTTTTATTGAATAAATAGACTGTTCACTATACTATGTAATCAAAATCTTAAAAGCTGTTCACAGTAGCATTCTTCTGGAAAGCTGCTTGTGCTTGGCTTTACACTTAGTTCTATGATTTTCCAAGACCTCATCTAGGAAGGCTTTCTTGACGCCTCTGCTGAAATCAATAAGCACTGGTTACATTCCATACATTATGCTTATAATGGAAACATAAATAGACAAATCCTACCCAGGAGGAACTTAAACTCTACTGATAAGGATAAGCAGGGATGGATCTTTTCTTTGCATGTCTACTGCTCCCTTTCTCTGATCTCCATCATCAAACACATATTAAGCACCCACCACATATGCACATTAGTGGGCTGTGTATTGGAGGAAACACTAAGCCTCCTGGCACCTCTCACATATTGCCTTCTATAATGGTTAGGGGGTTGGTAAATGTTCATAATTACTACCAATAGTGTCAACACACAAGCATACAATCCTTAGGCAACATCTCATCTACCTTGAGAGACTGTATATTTCTTGAGGTGGGCAAAGGGGCTTCTCTCTCTTTCTATTGATAATATAACCATGCACATAGGTATGGGTATATAATAATATAGGGGTTAATTTTGACATAAAAATATCAAAATTCTATAAGATTTTTTGATAGATGTGATTACATAGATTATTTTTTTCAGTGATTCCAATTACCCATAAAGAAAGTGAACTCCTTGAGGGCAGGGGCTGCTTCATTTGTCATTGTATTCTGAGTACTTGGATCAGTGCCTGCCAGGTTGTTGTTAAGTCATTTCTTTCAGTCTTATCCAACTCTTCATGACCTCATTGGAAGTTTTCTTGGCAGAGATACTGTAGTAGTTAGCCATTTCCTTCTCCTCTCATTTTACAGAGGACGAAACTGAGGCAAACAGGGTCAAACAACTTGCCTAAGGTCACACAGCTAGGAAGTGTCTGAGGTCAGATTTGAACTCAGGTCTTCCTGAGTCCAGGTCCAGCACTTGATCCACTACACAACCTACCTGCCCTTGTCTCCATATTTATTAATAAATTCTTGTTGAATTAAACTTAATTATTACCATCAAATGAGTTATAAAGGAAAGAGACATCTGCTTCCCAAAAGCATCATGGAGTATTTTGTCCCAAGCAGAATCCATGTGGAAGTGAGATTCCCTATAGGTGTTGTGGTCTTCCAGACACTTCTGTTTGTAAATGACATTGGGCTGGTTGAATCAAGCCCTCCTTGATGAGATTCATAATTACTCCAAAGCCATCTGTTTAACCATCCATATAGTTTAAAACAAACAGATGACAAATGCCTACTGCCCAGATGATTACATATAGTTGGCCAAGCAGCCCACTGAGTTGGTTCCTCCATACATATGTCTTGGGCAGGAAATGCAGATGAATGAGCAATTCAGCCCAGAATTGAGTAGCAAGAAATGACTAAACTGCATTTGGGAAATCATGGAGTATTTTCAAACACCATAGGCTGCTCCCTAACACTCATAAAAAAATGGCATTCTTCATCCACTTGTTTATATTGTATGGATAGTTGGGTCAATTTTTTTGAATGATTACTGGTATCATCTAAGAGGCATTGCAATGTTCTAGATTTTTATGAAAAAATGGAATGTATGTATTTTTATACTTTAAATATTTATGCATATTATATATCTGTTATATAAATGAATGAAAAATCATGTATTAAACATTTACTATGTGTTAGACACTGTACTAAACACTGGAGATAAGAAAAAGAACCACACAAGACAGTCCTGTATGCAAGGAGTTTATACTCTATAGGAGTATGACAGAGAATTAATATGGTGGCATGTTTCTAGATAAGATAAGGGGAAAACTCACCTATAAAAGCCTCAGATTTTAAGGGAAAGAGTCTGTTACAGTAGGAGAGAGCCAGAGTGTAGGAAAAATGCTTTGTGTGTATATATTTTTGTATATATATTTTCTGGAATGGGCAGCTAGGTGGTACAGTAGATAAGAGTGCTAGGTGTCAAGTCAGGAAGACTCATCTTTGTGAGTTCAAATCTGGCCTTAGACACTTACTAGTTGTGTGACCTGGGGTGAGTCACCTGTTTCCTTTAACCTCTAAAATCTATAAAATGAGCTGGAGAAGGAAATGGCAAACCACTTTTGACTTTACATAGCAATCATTTAGCGCAGTACGTGGCACATAGTAGTCATATAAAGATCTTTGCCAGATTGATTGGTTGACAGACACCAAAAAAGACTGAAAATTGGGTCTAGAAATAAGTGATAAAGAAGGTGAGCTCCTCGATGGCAGGGATTGTTTTTTGTCTTTCTTCATTGCTGTTGTTGTTTGGCTTTCATTTTGGAAGAGGACCAATGACACCATGGGTAATGTCTTGTTTTGAGTATAACCCCAAAACTTAGCACAGAGCCTGGCAGTTAAGACTTCATAAACACTTGGTTGTTGACTTGAGTTGATTGGTTTGCCTGTAGGAAACTAGAAATACCCCTTAACAATGTTGAACTTGCCTTGGAAACCAAAACTCATGGTTTAAATACCATGTTGTTTGGTCGTTATTCATGAAGCAGAATAGTCTCCAAAGAATTCAACATGATGATTGCTTGTAGACCAAATGGTTAAATAAGGGAATCTGATGAAGAATCAAAGGAAGGGACACCACTGAAGAAAGTGGTTAATATATGCTATTATGGACTAAAGACTTCACAAGGGCTTACTTCCTTTGCCCTTCCCCCAGTACCTAGCCCAGTGGCTTTCACACGATCTGAGTTAATGAGTGTCTCCTGGATGCCAACTCACTGAAAGGAATCCACATAGGCCCAGAAGTCACATAAAACTACAATTTCCCTCAGTTCTTACAGAAGGGGATGACCCAGCCTTCATCTGTAGCTGACATTTCCTGAGTGGCTTCAAACATAAACACACCTTGCTAGAGTTTTCTATTCTCCTACCCTCCTGGCAAAGAATGGTCCTCCTTCCCGGACTCACAGTTTTCTTGCTTCATGCATGAACCCTGCTAGGCTGCCACACTGTCCAAGGAGAATCTCCCTGGGGCTCATAAAGCTTCAGGAACAAAGGCAGAAATGAATCCCACACTGAATCCCACCTTCTGCTACTGGGCTATATGGGCCTCTCTTCTGAGCTTCTGATCTATCTTTGGGCCTTAAAAGTTAGATTTTATTTTTCTCTTAATCAACTTGGGGTTAAATGCTGAAGCTCCTAGCCCTCACCTAACAAAGCAACAGACAGGAGCTACTGAATCTGTTGTTTAGGGACCACAAATCCCACAGTCAGAGAAGCTGTATGATGAGTCTGTAGGTAATGTGTATATTGTCTCATGACAAGCAAATCAGAAGCTGTTTCTCTGGGTTTGGGACACTCAATACATAACAACACCATCCAATTTCCAGATAGAATTAAAAATTAAATATACCTCTACTAGGTAGGTAGGTGGCATAGTAGATAGAGTGTCGGGTTTGGAGTCCAGAGGAAAGATTTGGATTCAAATCATACACTTACTAGCTGTGTGGTCCTAGGCAAGTCAGTTAACCACTGCGTGCCTCAGTTTAAATCGGAGATAAAATGAGGATCTAGTAATGGCTGTAGTGAAAGTTTCTGTAGGTACCCAATAATGCCAAGGATATCCTTAGAAGTTATGGTGAGGACTGGGTTTCCCAAACACCATCAGTAACAACAAAAATTAACTCAGAGATTGGGAACTTCATAAAGGTAAGGAGAAGGGGAGGAAGTAGAGAAGAAAGAAGAGGAAAGAGAAAGAAGAATCTGAAAAACAAGAGGGGGAAAAGGGGAAGGAAGAAGGAGATGAAGGAGAAAAAATGGAAGGAGAAAGATGAGGATGATAACAGCTACAAAATTAATCACCTTTATTTGCCTCAGTTTCCTTGTCTATAAAATGGGGATATTAATAGCACCTACCTCATAGAATTGTTGTGAGAATCAAGTGAGATAATATATGTAAACTGCTAAATACAGTGCGTGACATCTAATAGGAGTTTAGTACATGCTTATTCTGTTCTCTTCTGGATTTTGAATCTATCTCACCTCTAAAATGAAGAGGTTGGTTTGAACTTCTCTGATAAAATACTTATGTTTGATATGTTTTGCTCTTACACTACTTCAATTTCCCACTGAAATCCTCTTCTCCACCCATCCCAGCCTCTGCAAAGAAGTAGGCCCCATAACTCTTCTTTAGAGCCAGACTTGGTCATAATGATTTTATAGCATTGCATAGAATGGCTCCTAAGGTTCCATCCAGATCCAGCATATTAAAAAAAAAAAAAACGTGAGATGCACAAATGTAGTGACATCTCCACTCCAAATGTTCACATGGACTATTTGTACCCAACCTATGGTAGAGTCTTCTGTGCTCATACTGGTCTGATCAGCAATAATTGGACACATTGTGCCTTGACTCCAACATAGTGATGTCATTTTGGTCCTCTTTGAGAATGAAGGACAACAACGAAGCACATGATGAGTCTATGAAGTCTGGAATCTAAGTGGCAGCCATCTCTTTCCATCTGTCCCAGGCTTCCTCATTACCTCTCATGGCATGGTGCTTTCCACTTGAAAACATAGAGAGTCTATTTATATCCAAGGGCATGCTCCTGGCACCCACTGATCCATCGTTCACCCACTTGGAGTTTAAAATGTCAAACAAGACATTATTCAAATCCTCAGGTGACAACACTCTCCCTTTCTCCCCAACGACACACACATACAAAACCTCCACCACAAATATGAAGTTATCGTCAGATTCCAAGCTCTGAAACCACTTGAGATGAATGTTCAGAATTAAGAATCAAAACATCTTATGGTTCCAAACAAAAAGGGTAAATTGGAAATCAGCCTCTGTATAGTCAAGTGGCAGAGATGAGGGACTTGTCATCCAAAACACCCTAAAAGCGGATCTGAATCAATTCATGCTCATTTGAATATCTCTGGATCTTTGAGGAATTCGAATCCTCTGGGACAGACAGTGAAATGAATAGAACTAGGAAACAAATCTCAAGGAGACAAAGTCTAGGGAACTAAGATTTTTCTGCACTATCTCAAAGGGTGTTAAGGATGACAGGGTCTTCAAAAGGCCAATTCCCACCTGGGTGGGAGAAATCTGAATTCTGAGATGAGGTAAACCAGAAAGCCAGTCCAGGTAGATATTATCCAGGGTCCTGGTGAGTAGAAATCTAAGGGACAAGGAAAAGCAGGAAAACCTATTTCAGGAAGAGAGATTCAGGCCAAGATGAGAAGGCAATATGAAAGGAGTGGTCATGTTATGATCCATTATTCCTGGTCAACTTGTATCCCCAATGCTGAGATCTTTTCATGGTCGATATTTGTGTTTCCCGATATTTGTGTTGACCTTTATGGATTGGTCATGGGAAGGATCTGCCATTCTCCCCAGCACTCAGAAGATGTGCCTTCCCCTGCCCCCTTCCCAGTCAATAAGCATTTATTAAATATTTTCTATGTACTAGGAAGCACACTAAGTTACAAAGAAAGGCAAATACAGTCTGTGCCCTAGCATTCTAGTGGAAGAGATGGCAGGTGAATACCTAGATACATACATGATATAAACAGAACAGATGGGAGAATCGGGAAGACCTGAGTTCAAATCTGATCTCATATACTAGCTGTGTGACCCTGGGCAAGTCACTTAACCTTAGTCTGCCTCAATATTCTCATCTATAAAATGAGTTAGAGAAGGAAATGACAAACCACTCTAATATCTTTGCCAAGAAAACCCCATGGACAGTATGGTCCATGGGGTCAGGAAGAATTGGACATGAATGAACTACTGAACAATGATATCTCAGTGTGGAAGATGGCACATTATCTGCAAGATACTTCTCCCTGACCTACCTCCTCTCCAAGGCTGGAGTGGACTAGGAGTCATGATCAAGTGCTGAATGACCATGGCAGAGAAGAGTCCTGTCTGGCTCCATTCTCAGATGAGGACAGGAATAATAATAGCCCCTCCTATTCTCCATCACCACCATATCTGCCTCCTCCTCCTTATCTCCCACTCCCACTACAGAGGTCTCAGACTGCAAGGAAAGGAGAAGAATACCTCCCTTGCAAGAAGTTTGGAAAAGGTAGTTCCAAGGACTGAGTAGAGCAACTGCCTTCCCTTGTAACAGTTACGGTAGGTTAGGCTAAAGTAGACTTATATCATGCTCCTCCTCTTCAAAAAAAAGACAGAAAAAGAAGAAAAAGTATTGAATATTGGGATTTTTTTATTGTGCTTGACAGATATAGTCCTCATGCAAAAGGGAATAAAAGACAGAGTGCATGAAATAAACAAATAAGGTAATGTGCTAGAAGATGCTCTTCATGCATGATGTCAAGAAGGAATGCCATGGGGTGGCTAGGTGGCGCCGTGAATAGAGCACCAGCTCTGGAGTCAGGAGGACCTGGATTCAAATCCGTTTTCAGACACTTAACACAAAAACTAGCCATGTGACCTTGGGCAAGTCACTTAACCCCAATTGCCCCCCCCCCCCCAAAAAAAAATCTAATGCCATTCGATTGTCTTAGCAAGTCACTTAAAGTTGTTGGACCTGTTTCTTCATATGTAAAATGAGGAGTTTGGACAACAAAGCTAAGGAAGCCCTTCCAGTATGATCCAATAACTTCTCTTGAACTCTATTTCTTCATGTAAAAAAAATGGTGGAAGGTGGAGGAAGAATGGAAAGGAATTCCACTACATGGTCTCTGAGATTACTCCAGATCTAAATATATGATTTTATGAGTTCACAGGCCTCAGTTTACCCATCTGTTATGTCATTGAACTTCATGACTTCTGAAGCAGCTCTAAACTTATGCTCATTTGACAACAATCAGGATTGAAGGTGATCATTAGACACTTAATCTCCCACTAGGTTTTGAAGATTGCAGGTTCTATTTCAGACCAGAGGTTTTCCCTGTATGTCATGGATTCTCTGGCAGTCTGGTAAAGCCTAAAGGATCTTTCTCAGAAAAAAAATTAAATGCATAATAAGGATTATAAAGGAAAACAATTATACTGAAATGCAGGGTTTTTTTAAAAAATAAAATCAGAGACCTCAATTTGAGAACCCCTGATTTAAGAGACATTTGACACTTGCATTATGATTTCTCCTTCCCTTATCTGATAAATATTTCATTTTCTTTCCTGGATCCCCACCTGTCTCCTACTTCTCACATGTGGGCATACCACAGACCTCTAACCTAGGTCCACTTAATTTCTGTTTCTCCTTTTTCTCCCTTAGCGATCTTATCTTCTGCCAGAGATCTAATCACCTCCTCTTGGCAGATGTGTCCCTAATCTTCAGATCCTAATCTAACTTCTTCATCTTCATGTCCAATATTTTTTCCAATTTCACCAGTTTTCCTAACCTGAATAAAATATAATGTGATTATTAGATTATGATAATAATTAGTGAAAATAGGATAGGATCAGAGGGAACGGTTATTTCAGGCTGGGGGTGGGGAGCTTTCTGCAGAATCCAGGAAGGCTTCATAGTAGAAGCACCTGGGTATGGCATCATCAGGTGGAGGCATGAGGAAGAGGTCATTCCAGCCTAGGGAATGATAAAAGAACATCAAACTGCACTAAAAGGGGTGATGCCTCCAGGAGGTCATGAACCAGGCTTCTGTGACTGGCTAAGAGTTAGCTAGTTTCTTGTCTTGTTTTATGAGACAGTGGCCTAAAAACCTCTAATTTCATCTCCATCTGTCTAAAATTAACATGTGGATACAGTTCTAACCAGCCAGCTCACCACTTTTCAGTGGCAGCATAGGGAATGAATATTTGATTTGATGAGCTTGTCAAACTGTCACATCCCTCTGGTGTTGTTATTTTCCATTGCTATGGATGTGATCCAAGATAATGCCCCTGTCCATTCCCTGGTACAGTCTACTTAGGGATGTTGTGTATGTAGACCCTTGCTGGGATTCCTCCAGGGGGATTCTAGCTCTGGTGCGTGGGATGGCTTAAACTGTTAGGCTGGAAAAAGAAGGAAGTAAAGAAGGGAAGGGAATAGAGGCTAGTTCTTGAATGAATGAATGAATTGGCATCAATTAGGCATTTATTATATCCCAGGAACTGTGCCAAGTGCTAGGGATATAATGATAAAAAAAAAAGCATCGGATTCCCTGCCTTCAAGAGGCTTATGTTCCAAAATAGAAGAAAACACATATGGAGGCATCATGGCCAATGATGACTTGATCAGGGAAATCACAGGCATGGTGCATGGAGCCATGGGGTAATTGGTTGGCATGTTATTTCTAGGAATGCAAATATAATTAGATTACTATTCAAAGATCAAGATATGTGTGTCTGTGTGTGAACATGTTCATGTGTGTTTGCATGTGAGGGATTCCAAACAGGAGCATGGCAGATGGCCTGAGAAAAGTTTGGGTGGTGGGGGTCTTACTCTAGCTAGATATGGGAGGCTCTCATCAATCACACATATGGCACAGAGTCCAAGAGCAGGGGTTGAAGAATCTGGGAGATATGCAGTAAAGCCAGATGGTATGTGAGGAAGAAAGCTGGGAGCTGGGGGGATAGGGTTGGCTACATATGGCAAACTCTCATCTATTTCAATGATAAAACGGCAGCTGGATTGGATCTATAATAAGAAAAGCAGGGTTCAGATCCCATTTCTGACACCTGCTACCTACAGATCACCTCACTATCCTGGTTTCCTTATTTGTAAAGGGAAGGCTTTGGGCCTGTAGAGTTCCTCAGAGCTCTGGATCTCAATGATTGTAAAAGTCTTTTTAGATGCAAATGTTCTTGCTCTTAGTAATGGCTAAAGAATAAATGGGATGGATAAGTAGCTTCAACAAAGGGAATAATTTTTAAAATTTGTTTGTTTGCTTTTTTTAAGGCAAAATTTTTAGGGAGAGTTGCTTTGGATCCCTTCAAAACAGTGTTTTGCAGTAAACTGCCAAGTCACTTAAGTGAATATTAACATTTGTACCTGATACTAAATTAAAAAGAAGGGGTGGCAAGGGAAGATCACTGCCCTCCTCTACTTTCTCATCTCCTGTTTGTCTTATGGATATTTCCAACTGCTAAGTCGACTAAAGAGATTGGGGTATGCTAGCCCTTATGCATGAAGAGTTTGTGCACAAGCATGTGTGTGTGTGTATGCCTGCTCGTTTGCATGTGTGTATGCATGCGTGTGTGTGTGTGTGTGTGTGTGTGTGTGTGTGTGTGTGTGTGTAATATTTGCATCATCCAACTCCGAAGGCCATTGGGAAGACTAAATGAGACTATGTATACTATGACCTCATGAATTCTCCTGGACCTCAGGCTTCTTTGCTATAAAATGAAGGAGCTGAACTAGAGGGCCTCGGATTTCTCTTCCATTTGTACATCTGTAGACCTTTTGATGACTCAACCACCATCATGTGGGTCTTGAGTTCCCTTGATTGTTACCTAAATACCAGTGGAGCATGTGGACTCTCCATCAACCATCCCTCTCTTTCTTCCTATGGGATGACCCGATTTTCCCCCATCCATACATGTCTTTGATGCAACCCTTTGAACCACTCCAAAAGTCCAGCAATCTGTGCTCACCTTGATGTGTTTCCCTTTGGTGATTCAGATCTCACCTCTCCAAGCATTCCCTTCCAGGGTAACTCTTAGCCATGCTCTCTCCTAAGTTCACCATGTGGTCTCTGCTCAGTGCATGGTTCCTGACGTGCATAATTCTTCATGTTGTGTTACAGCCTGCTCATGTTTGCTACATCTCTCTCCATGGCCCATTGCATGGTCATCAAGTTCAGCTCTTCTTCATCGCAGTATTCCATGACTCATGGCAACCCAGAGCTGGACTCCAATGCCAGCTCAGACCATTACCAGCTGTATGACTCCAAAGAAAGACACTCTACCTCACGAGGTTTCAGTTTCCTCCTTTGTACAGTGAAAGAGGGAGACATGCTCAATGACCAATCAAGTCCCTTCCTATCTCTAACCCTAAATGTATGAAAAGTGCTGCTCTTAAAATAACAACCCCCCAAAGTACACAAACAAAAAGGGGGGAAAAGTTGGCCTTTGTTGCAAGGAATTTACAGCTATGGAGGGGCACTGGGTGGGGCCATACAACTACCACTGGCTGGCTCTCTATCTGAATAGATAGCTCACACTCATGTGGTACTTACTACCTACCAGCCACTGTGCTAACGGCTTTACAATTATCATTTCCTTTGAGCCTCACAACAATCCTGTGAGATGGGTGCTACTGCTCGCCCCATTTTGCAGATGAGGAAACTGAGGCAAGCAGAAGTTAAATGATTTGCCCAGGTCACATAGCTAGTTAGCATTGAAGGCTGCATTTGAACTCAGGTCCCCACTGTAATATGCTCCTTGGCATGATGTATATATGTCTGTATGTATGTGTGTATATATGTGTGTGCATATGCATGTATGTGTGTATATATATATTAAATTATATAGATTCTATTATACAAATATGGAGGAGGGTGGCTAGGTGGCACAGTGAATAAAGCACTGGCCCTGGAGTCAGGAGGACCTGAGTTCAAATCCGGCCTCAGACACTTAACACTTACTAGCCCTATGAGCTTGGGCAAGTCACTTAACCCCAATTGCCCTGCCTTCTCTGCTCCAAAAATAAATACATATATGGAGGAAAGCCTCTAGTATTTTGGGTTTACTAAACCTACAGGCTTACATAGATCAGGGTAAAATAAAACAGTTTGATATGAGTGGGGGCTGCTATCTACATTGCTAGAGGGAAAGCCCACATTGATAGGATGGATCATATGGCGTATCTCAGATATCTCATACTATATCCATACACTAAGTAACAGGTACATACATATTTCTATACACTTACTCTACTTTCTATCTGAACTCTCTCGGTCATTCTATATGTATTGAACTTAATTAACCATGTAAACATAAATATGCCCATATATACATGCCTGCATATGTACATACCTACATATACACGTGCATACGTGGCTTACGTGTTTTTTTTTATATATATATTTGAAACATTTAATGTTACGACCTTGAATTTCAGATCCATTTCCTTCCTCCCTTGTCACCCATTCCTTCTTGGGATATAAGTAATTCAGTATATGTTGTACATGTCTAGCTATGCAAAACATTATCATAGTAGATATATTGTACAAGGCTGCTTATAATTCCCTCCCACTCATCCCACCCCCCACCTGGTCCATTCCCTACATGATCCTGTCCCTCTTCTATAGTGGGTACTTCCAACCTCCCCTCCCCCCAAGGATGCCCTCCCATCCATCATCCCTCCTCTCATCCCCCTTCCCCCTATCCTGCTGCAGGTTGAGATATCCCATTTAGTATGTATATCATTTTCTCCCTGAACCAAATTCAATGTGAATGTGGTTTTGCCTTTTTAGCCTTCCTTATTCTCCCCCTCCTTTGCACCCACTTCCCTACATGAGATAGTTTACCCTACCATGTCTCTCCCCATCTCCTCTTGCCACTTTCCTCTCTCACCTCATAATTTCATCCCTTGAGTACTCTCCCTTCCCAACAAAATCAACCTATGCCCTCTATCCATATATAACTGTAACCATATACACACACCTTCACATATGTATTCATATGACCACACCCCCTTCATCCATTATTTTCATAGTGAGAAAGATATCATCAGTCACAGATATTGCTTTTCCATATAGGGATGTAAATAGTTCAACTTTGATAAGTTCCTTTTGATTTCTTTTCCCTGATTACCTTCTCAGGCATCTCTTCCTTCTTGTGTCTGGATGTCAAATTTTCTATTCAATTCTGGTTTTTTCCTCAAGAATGCTTGAAAGTCCTCTATTCCACTGAATGACCATATTTTCCCCTGAAACAAAATACTCAATTTTGCTGGGTAGGTGACCCTTGGGTTCATTCCCAGTTCTTTTGCCCTCTGGAATATCATATTCCATGCCCTTCAATCCCTCAGTGTAGAAGCTGCCAGGTCCTGGGCTATTCTGATTGTGTTTCCACAATATTGAAATTGTTTCTTCCTGGCTGCTTGTAGTATTTTCTCCTTGATCTGGGGATTCTGGAACCTGGCTATAATATTCCTGGGAGTTTTCTTTTTGGGATCTTTTTCAGGAGGTGATTGGTGGATTCTTTCAACCTCTATTTTGCCCTCTGGATCTAAAACATCAGGGCAGTTTTCCTTGAGAATTTCTTGAAGGGTGATTTCTAGGTTCTTTCTTTGATCATGGCTTTCAGGTAGTCCAATAATTTTTAAATTGTCTCTCCTGGATCTATTTTCCAGGTCAGTGGTTTTTCCCATGAGATATTTCACATTGCCTTCTAATCTTTCATTTGTTTGGATCTGCTTAACAGCATCTTGATTTCTCATAAAGTCATTAGCTTCCATTTGCTCCAGTCTAACTCTGAAGGAATGAATCTCCTCAGTGAACTTTTGAGATTCTTTTTCCATCTGGCAAATTCGACTTTTTAAGGCATTCTTCTCCTCATTGCCCTTTTGGGCCTCCTTTGCCATTTGAGTTAGTCTATTTTTTAAGGTGTTGTTTTCCTCAGTCAGGCTGTTGACCCTCATTTCATACTTTTCCTGCATCCTTCTCATTTCTCTTTCTAATTTTTCCTCCACTTCTCTTATTTGATTTTTAAAGTCCTTCTTAAGGTCCTCTATGGCCTGCAACCCACTCATGTTTTCCCCTGGGGCTTTTGGAGCAGGACTTCTGACCTCACAGTCCTTTTCCCGCTCTATGCCCCCAAAATAGGAGTCTAGGGTTGCATTTTTCTGTTTCCTTTGCCTTGGCATGTTGCCACTTAATTGCTTGACTTTTGGGCTTGTTGCCACACTATGGCTTTAAGGCCAGATAGAGGAATTTTCGTCCCGAACGTGTGTGGGGCAACTTCCGTTTCTGGCAAGCTGTAAACCCACCCACAACTTCCACCCTAGATCACAATCCAGATCCAGGGAGGTTAAAGCAAGAGCGATTACCCCCCAAGACTGATCGCTGGATCTCCCCACGATTTGTAGGCTGGGAGCCGGAAATGCCTCTGAAAACTACAAAATGGCGTGTCTCCTCAGCGGCTTCTAGCCCCCAGGGGAGGGAGCTGACGCATTCCCCAAATACAGGTCCCAAAGTCCATAGGACACTAACCTCTTACTTTGTCCTAGGCAAGTCTATGTTGATAATTCTGGAGTCGCCACAGTTCCTGGTGTTCTGGGGTTCCTCCAGCCGGCTGCTGGCCCTGCCGCCCTGGGGCTAAAACCTCGGCTCACGTGGACCTGGGCTCGGCTCGGCTCCTGTGCTCTGCGCGCTGCCGGCTCCCAGACCACTGCGCTGGTCCTTCCTGCAGGGTGCTGGGCTGTCCTCAGCGGGAGGTTAGCTTCTCTGTGTCGTTCTGTGGGTGCTGGGGCTCCAGAAGTTTTTCAGAGTCCTTTTTTACATAGTTTGTGGAGAATCTGGGGGCAGAGAGGCTTGGAGGAGCTGTTTCTACTCCGCCATCTTGGCTCCGCCCCGTGGCTTACGTGTTTATGACCAGCATCCTCCTCTCCAACCTCTTCCCTTCATCTAGCTCGATTCAGATTAAGAACAAAAACCAAACCAAACAAATAAACAAAACTAAATTTAGATTGAGAAGGTCTGGGTTCAAGTCTTGGCTCAGATCTGTCAATTACTCCTTGGATGACCTTGACCAATCACTGAAATTCTCCAAACCTCAGTCCCCTCATCCACAGAATGAGGTAGTCAGTCTAGATGGCATATGAGGATCTTCACAGCTCTGACTCTATAATCCTACAACTCTCTTGGCAGCAGAAGTGGTAAAAAATTAAGTTTTCTCAGGACAGGTATTGGGCAAAATGGAAAATGTGATGTGAAGCTCAGTCAGGCAGGGATAATATCCTATTGGGAGTGGAGCCAGGCAAAGATAACACACTACTGATAGCAGGAGAGAAGCTTGGCTAAAATAATGTGTTAATATCTATTCAGCACAATAACCACTCCCCCCCTCCTCTTGACAAGATTGTCACTTTTCTCTAAGGCATACTCCTGAGAAGATGTTGATTTTTGTGTAAAGTCCTTCAGACAAGGATGAGGAAGAGGACAAAGAATGATCTCTCTCTGTCTCTCTCTCTAGGTAAGTAGTGCTCAGATTTCCTCTATCAGGCTGGGGATAGAAGAGATGAGGGGTGGAGCTAAGAGAGAGGAATAAAGAATAGAAGGAAAGTCTGAATCAACTTGGACTTCTGACTCATCAAACCCAAATGGGATATAATTTTGTGTCTATGTTGTTCCAGGAGTAAAGAGAAGCCCCTTTGGGGCAGGGGCTGATTCTTTTTTTAGGGGAGGAGGGGTGTATCCCCAGTGCCTAACTCAGTATTTGGCACAGAGCAGTCACTGAATAATGCTTTTTGAATTTAACTACATTTTTTATTGGAACTTTTGTAAATCTCATTTCATTGGATAAACTTGCTGTGTATTTTGAGGAGGTAGTCTGGCTTGCCAGGAAAAATAAATATAAAAGCCTTAGGTTTAGATTTAGAAGCAAAAAAACTCAACTCTGGGCTGTGCATCTTACTTTCTATGTCAGCCAGGGCAAGAAGGTTCCCCCTCTGATCCTCAGCTTCCCTATCTGTAAAAAGGAAGCATTAATCTTACCTGCCTCATAGAGTTATTATGAGTATGAAACAAAATCATGTTTACAAAGCACTTTGTTAATCTTAAGGTACCACGAAAAACTTCAGAATAAATCTGTCAGATGGGACTCCCACCTTCCTGAATAGCAACCCTTATCCTCCCTTGCTGAATATCACCTAGCACCTCTCTGACCAATAATTTTTCTCTTTCTTTCTTTCTTTCTTTCTTTCTTTCTTGCAATTGGGGTTAAGTAACTTGCTCAAGGTTACATGGCCAGTTATTTTTTGTGTGGGTGTTACATATGAGGCTGGAAATGATACTGGGTCCTCCCAACTCTGGGGCTGGCGCTCTTACTCACTGTGCCACCCAGTAATCTTTTCCAAATAATTTGGGCAAAGGAAGGTCAGGTTCATTTTTAATTCTGTGTGTTTCTTATTTTGGGCAGCTAGGTGGCACAGTGGATAGAGTGCCCTGACTGAAGTCATTTTCTTGAGTTTAAACCCAGCCTCAGACCCTTAACTAGCTCTATGACCCTAGCCAAGTCACTCCACCTGTTTGCTTCAATTTCCTCATCTGTAAAATGAGTTGGAGAAGGAAATAACAAACCCCTCTAGGATCTTTGCCAAGAAAACCCCAGATGGGATCATGGAGAGTTGGACACACCTGAAATGAATTATCAACAACAATAACAACACACAGAATTAATGTCTTATTTTATCTCCTTGAAGGCAGAGACTTGTTTTGTTGCCTTAGAACATGTGCCGGGGCCTAGAATAGAGCCTGCCTGGCACATGGTACTATGAATCGAATGCCATTTTAGCTTGCTGAGCTAGTCTGAAGAGTAGGTGCTTTTAGGGAGCTGAGGTGAGACAGCAGCCACTAAAGCCAGCATATTCATGGATTTCAGTAAGAGAGGCAGTGCTTCTAGGAATGGCTAGCTGATACTCTCTTCATAGCCTAGCCTGCTCAGACCACATCTGGCATGCTGTGCTCAAGTCTAGAGAGGGCATTTTGGAAGAGATGTCAGGCTAGAGAGCTTCCAGAAGGGGGGGTGGGGGATGGCATAGCTGAATGGATTTTAGTCCAAAGACCTGTGGAGGAGAGGACTGCTAACTTGGAGGGTGTGAGGGGATTGGACTATCGGCTTAGCCCCAGAGGACAGAATTAGCAACAAAAGGTAGAGGTTAATACAGAGGCAAATAGAAACCCAAGATAGGTCCTGCCTATACAGGTGGCTACTTCTCCCTGACCTGAGGTCTTGAAGCAGAGCCTGGAGAAAGACCCGCTGGGTATACTGACATGAGGATTCTTTTCCAGGTGTTGGTTACACTGAGAATCTGCTGAGGTCTCTCCCTACACTTTGATGAAGCAGGCACTGTTGGCTGGTATATTTATCTGTGTATATGTCTACAAAGTCTTTTTGTAATGTCTCCTATTGTGGGGCTTCTCAAAGGCTGTCCCCATCAGGATGCAAGCTCTGGTGGCTCATTCCAAACTTTAAAATCTTTTACATCTGCCATCTGGGCTCCAGCCTGCTTCCTTTCAGATAGAATCATGACCTGAGTGACTATATATGGTACGGTTTTTCTACTCTAGTATTGCTTTCAATCAGTTAATTAATAAATATATATTAAACACCTGCTATGTGCCAGATACTCTGTGCTAAAAGCTAGGACCATTTTCCCAAGTAAATCTCAGGTGTGATCATTACTAGTGAAAAAAATATACAAGCAAAGATCAGGGCTCAAATCTTGGATATGTCATTTCCTACCTATGGGACTTTGCCCACATCACTTAACCCCTCTGAGGCTCTGTTTCTTCATCTTTGAAACTGAAGAGTCTGGCCTAGATGGCCTCTGAGGTCCCAGCCAAATAAATATCTGAGTCTATAAGTTGTACTGGAGACAGCAAGATGGTACAGTAGATAGAACAATGGACCTGGAGTCTGGAAGACTTGAATTCAAATCGAATCTCAGATTCTTACTACCTGTGTGACCCTGGGCAAGTCATTTAACTTTTCTTTGCCTTAATCCACTGGAGAGGGAAATGACAAAGCACTCCAGGATCTTTGCCAAGAAAACCACACAGATAGCACTCGTGCTATAGTCCATGCGGTCACAAAGAGTTGAACAAGACTGAAGAACTGAAGAACATAATTTGTAACAATAAAATCAGTGTTTCCTGAAGTACTCAATATTTACCTGTGTGTTTAACTGCATCTCTCACCCTCTTCCCACCTCACCCCCTGACATCATGAGCTCCATGAAGGCAGAGTCCAATCCAATCACCCTGTCATTTCAGGGTTCTAATAACTGGCTAAGGGGTAATGAGAATAAATTCAGTATGTATCAGGTCACAAAGTGGGGGGGAGGGGAGACTGAGTCATCTCAGGAAAACATCTCACAAAGGGAATCCAAATGAAGCCATTTCTAAAAGCCAGCTGAGCTATGCCATGCACAGGAAGAGAGGAAGATTTAAAATCAGATTTAAAGTTAGAAGGAAGCACCGTGGTCACCTAGTCCAATCCCTTCATTTGACAGTTGAGGAAACTGAGGCTTCTGGAGGTGAAAGGATCTATTTAAGGTTATGCATGTAGCAAGAGATCTTGGCAGGATTTGAACACAGATCTCCAAACTCCAGAGTCAGGGGTCTTTCCACTGTAGCACAGTACTGTACCCCAGAACATGGTAACAGTAGAAAGAACAGCAGCTCTGAAGTCTGAGGATCTAGGATTAAATGCTGCCTCAAGCTGTGTGATTTTAGGGAAACCAGTTTAGCCTTAAGGGCCTACATTTCCTCATCTCCACAATGAAGGAATCGGACCAGAAGGCATCTGAGGTCTCATCCAGCTCCACAGTGGTATAGAAATCAGAGCAGAGACACCAAAGGAAAGAAAGGGAATGAGGATCGGGGATGTAGAAAGCATTCAACTACATCCCCCACAATATTCAGAGACAATTGGCCAAAGAATGAGAGTGGGAGGGAGAGGGGGAGAGTGGAAGAGAGAGGGAGAGGGGGAGAGGAAGAGAGGGGGGGCGGAGAGAGAGAGAGGGGGGGGGTGGAGACAAGGAGGGGGGGGAGGGAGAGGGAGAGAGAAAGAAAGAGGTAAACTTACAGTTTCCATGCTGAGGATTGGTCTCAGCTGCTCGTCACCACAGTCTCCAGCTGATAATTATTAAGTTAAACTTTGGAGCAATATTAGCATATGCAAAACACTCTTCCCACCCCTGAAGTAACAGTGATGACAAGAATAAATGTCCTGATTGTGGTACCCAGAGGGCCTGGGCTGGCAGAACCCCAGAGGCCTCCTTCACCAGCCTGGCTCACAATATTCAAACCAAATATTCAGTGAAAGCTCAGTATGCCCCTGGTAGAAAGAGGTCATTTAACTTCTCAGGCGACTTTTTAAGGCTAGAAGTTCTATTCTCCCAGGGTGGCATTAGTCATATACAGGTGCTGACCTGCATTGGTGGACCTGGAAGCTCCCTACACCCATAAGGTCACAGAATTGATCCCTATGCCTTTTCTTCTAAGAGATATAAGAGGTGACATGGTATAGTAGAGAGATGGCTGTTTTGCTCAGTCATTTCAGTCATGTCTGATTCTCCATGACCCCATTTGGCATTTTCTTGGCAAGATCCTGGATCGGTTTGCCATTTCCCTCTCCAGCTCATTTTGTTGATGAGGAAACGGAGGCAAACAAAGTTAAGTGACTTGCCCAGGGTCACACAGCTAGTAAGTGTCTGAGGTTGGATTTGAACTCAGGTCTTCCCTACTTCTGGGCTGACAAACCAGTCACAAGAGTTGTGGGACGTTGGTAAATCACTACTTTTCTTTTCTATAGTCAACTCCCTAAAACAATAAATTGCCAAACTCCTAACCTGAGTTCTTTACACCAGCGAAATGACAAATCTTAAATTCTATTCCCAAGTATTCAATAGAAATAAATCCACCACCCCCTCCTCAAAAGAGAAGAAAAGAAAAAAAATAGCAGTGTATCAAAAACCAGCTTCCAAGCCATGGACTGACTTGAATAAAAAATACCTGAAATTTGCCTCCAGAGCTCATTTACATAAGTGATGGTCTTCCTTCACCCTAGCTTCCCACACACCTGGGCTATTTCATTGATGATATAGCAACTCATAAGTTATTAATAGTTTTTTCCCCAGATTGAGCCTTGTCTCCCTTCCTGAACCCCACCCCCCAACATATCACCACCAACACTTTTCATTCTCTGCACCTGTCTCCAACTCACTTCAGCCATCAGAGAAGGGACTGAAAAAGCAAATAGCAGCCAATTCCAAGCCCATGATGGCTGATCTCTGTTATGACATTCATCTTCCCTTGTGAGCAAAAATGAGGGGACTCAGAATAGGCTTCCTCCTCCTTCCTCTTTGAAAAGGATGTCATAACAGAGAAAAACCGTCATTCCAAAGAATCCAGCAAAGACCTTGCTATTAGAGCGGAATCAGGCTCTTCAGGAAAAGGAGGAGATCGGGAGGAGTGGAGCCTTGAAGGACGAGACCTGGCTCTAGACACTGGATGGCGGCCACACTCTTTTGTGCACTTGAAGGGTGGTGATGGGGGGAGGGGCTCAGGAGGTGTCTTTCTCTGAGTGTCGATCACAACTGTTTGAGTCTTTAGTAAATAATTTTTGTAAGATGTTAGAAGTAGAAGTGGAAGGTGCCTTAGAGATTATCTACCTCCATTTGAACAACTATATTGTGCAAGGTCACCAGCTTACTGGAATCACTGGGGATGAAAAAGATCTTAGAAGTCTTAGCTTCACTCCCTAATATTACATAAGAGGAAACTGAGACCTAGATGCCACTGTTCAATCATTTCAATCAATCCATCCCTTCACACTTCTCTCCTCTTCCAGGCCCTCAATTACAGAGGGAAGGAGGTAGTCTAGATAAGCCACAGCATCCCTTTGAGCTCTGAGTCAGTGGTGCGGTGGATAGAGTCCTGCTCTTGCAGCCAAGTTCAAACCATGCTCCTCCTATCTACGGCAGGTACAAAGACAGACTTGGGTGGGGCTTTTCTGGACCAGGGTCATATAAAGATTCCAGGACAAGAGACTCAAGAATATGATATTCCCATTTTGTGGATGAAATAATAGGCATGGGGAAGTTCAGGGTCTCATCTATGATTCCACAGCTTATGAGTGCTGGGATAGCAACAAGACAAGTCTTGGTGGGGAAAGTAAAAACCCACCCACCTGCGCGCAGTGAATGCTCTCCTGGTGTGCTGGGGAGTCCCCCCCAGTGCTGCAACACTCTGAAAATAACTGACACCAGCCTATTGTGGCTGTGATCAGAGGATGAACCCGAAAGCAACGTCTCGATATTTTAAATGTACAAAAGTTGATCCTTCTCAGAGCTTAATAGCAATAGTAATGGCAGCAAGTGGCATCCCTGTCTCCTTCAGGTTTACAAACTACTTTCTATGCATTAGCCTGATGGCTGTGATAATCTCATGAGTAAAGAGGGTACAACATATATGAGGAAATGGAACCTCAGAGAGGATTGGGAAGCCAGAGGCACTTGGTTTGAGTGGCAGAGGGAGAATATGAACCCAGATCCCACTAGTTTCCAAGATCAGGACTCCTGGAATTATTCAAATTTCTTGCAAGGCTCCTGGGTTTCAGATTGAGAAGAGACATCAGATGCTACAAGGGCCAAGCTCCTCCTTTTACTGGGAGAGGTAACATGCTCCACTGGAATGAGCTGGGTCTGGAGTCAAAAGACACAGGTTTGAGGCCCAGATCTTTCGCTTAGCAGCTGAGTGACTCCCATGGGCTAGTTATTTAGCCCCATTTGCCTCAGTTTTCTCAACTGTAAAATGGATTTAATAACAGTGCCTGCCTCCTATGATTGTTGTGACATATGTAAATGCCGGGCACAGTGCCTGGCACACAGTGGTGCTTAATAAATTCTCTTTCCCTTCTTCCCCTTTCCCTCTAAAGGCCCTTCTGCTTCTAGCTCCAAGATTCTCTGAGTGGGACAGCCCAGATCAGAACTCTGGGCCTCACAATCTAAATCCAGGACTGTTTTCACTGCAGTACAACTGACCCTCCTAAATGCACAGAACTATTACATGGCCCCATCTGAAACCCTCTGCCTCTCCTCTGAGGCCGGAAAAGAGAAAACCTTGTCACCAGCCATACAGCAGGAAACCTGTGCCCTGCTCACCGATGGGGACCTTCCCCCCTTCCCCAAAACCTTTGCAACCTCCCAATTAAATGACTGTAATTTAATAAGCTGCTGTATTTCCCGTGTGTTGCATGATGCCAGGAGGTCAAGACTAAGCCAGCTAATGCATTTCTCTCAAAGGAGGGACAGACACAGCTGAAGCAGGGTAGAAATATAAGTGAGAGGAGAGGAAAAAGAGAAGAAGGAGTGAAGAAGAGCAAGGGAGAGAGAAGGAGAGAGAGACAGAGACACACAGATCAACAGAGACAGAGACAAAGAGGAAGGAGGAGGAGGGAAGGGAAGGAGAGAAGTAAAGAGGAAGGGTAGAAGAGAGAAGGAAGGGTGAGAGAGGAGGGGAGAAAAGGAAAGGGAAGGAGAGGAGTGGAGAAAGGGAGAGGAAAGGGGAGGGGAGGAGAGACTATTTGAACCTGGACAAGTCACTCAAACTCCCTAAGCCTCAGTTTCCCATCTGTAAAATGGGGGTGAGAGCCAATATCACTTAGTGGATGGAGAAGCAGTCTTTGAATCAGGAATATCTGGGTTCAAAATGCCTTTGAAATATGCAGGTTGTGTGGCCCTGGGTATAGCACTTCCCCTCTCTTGGCCTCAAACAACTTTCTAAAGCTATAGTTAAAGAGAAGATGCCTCCTTTGCTAGAGACCATTTCCTCATTCAGGAGCTCTCTATTGCAATGAAATCACTAAGTCCAGACTCAATCCTAATAACAAACCCTCCAATACTCTCCTAGCACTTTAAATTTGCTTTGGAGGGAGAAGATTCAAGTGGACTCCTGTCAAAACCTCAACCTATGATGACTTGTATGACCTTGGGCGAGTCACTTAGCTGATATGGGCTTCCTCATCTATAAAAAGCGTTGTGGATGAGGTACCCTCTGATGTTCCTTCTAGTCCAAGATCTATGACCCTATGATTCTGCAGCACTTTATATATATAAAATATCTCTGATTCTCACCTGGCAAGGTAGGGACAATTGTCATTCCCATTTTCCAGGTGAGAAAACTGAGGCTCAGATCTATTAAGGGACTTGCCCAGGGCCATACAACTAGTATGTATCTCAAAAAAAAAAACAAAAAAAAAACTGACTCCAAGGCAGTGGTTCCTCTGCTAAGCCAAGAAACCTCACTGGGAGTCATACAATTTCTGAAGAGGGTGGGAGCTGAGAGGTCAGCCCCTTTACAGAACAAGCAGTTTCATCTGTTATGACAATGTGTGTCCACTGAACACAGCACAAACCCTGCCGATAAGCAGGACTGGAAAGAAGGCAATGAAAATGAGCCTGAGGCGCCTTGATGGAATGTCGAGGAAAGGGATGTGATTGTTGCCAGAGGAAATGTACCTGTTTTTGTTTCCTCTTACTGTCCTTGGGTCTCATGTTTGATGTTGCTCTGCCCCCATCCCCCCCAGTCCTCCCCCAAAGATCACCTGGAATATGAACTTGGGGCGAAGCCATCCCAAGGATGAAAGGGAAGAAAATGGGGGAATTCATAGAAAATGATTGAAGGGAGCTGATGTGCTTTCAAATCTCAAGGAGAAAAAAGGAAAACTTGGAGGACCAAAAGATAGAACAAAAATAATGATAGGGCTCAAAAGTGAACTCATCACTAAGAAAAAGGACCATCATCTGATGCTTCGGGGTCTATGCATTCATTGTCTTAGCACTGGAAAGAACCTTGGCCATCATCTAACGCAATCTCCTCATTTCATAGATGAAGAAACTGAGTCACAGTAAAGTCAAGCAGCTGGATCTGGCCTTAACCTTCATTGGATGTTGCAGCTACTCCACCATCTTCCTTGTAGCCTTGGAGGGGTGGGGGGTAAGCGTGCACTCCAGCCATGGCCTCAGCAGCCCTCCCTCTAAAGCTCCTCACCACACATGCAGGCACAAATTAGGCAATCTGCTTTTTAAGTACTATCCCACTAATATAAATAATGAATTGTAGGGGGAACAGACAGGTATAGTGCATTCGGTTGCACTCAATTAAAACACTGTGATATTTTTAAATTAATGAGGAAAAAAAATAACCAGAAAAAAAAGAAATCTGAAACCTGTCTTTACAGATTGTGCCAACAGATAACTAGCTGGGTGATGGCAAGATCTATCAGTCACATTTATGCTCTGGTTTTAAAGTATAGTGATGGTGAAATTTCAACAAAAGGAAGGCTTCTAATTTGGGTACTTAGAAAGCAGACAAGTGATATTCCCCAAAACATAATCTATTCAGCCTACCCCACCTCATCTTCTATTATAGATGAGACCCTAGAGGAGGAAAAGGTTGTTATACTCTTGGAAATCGGCTTGGTAAGGCACTGAAAAGACAAGGCACCACAGGAGTGGTAGTGTGTCACAATGAGAAGGGTTAGGAATGGGGGTCCAAGGCCAGCTGGGTTAATGATTAACTATGTGGCCTTGAGAAAATCACTTTGCTTTGTCAAGGCTTAGTTTCCTTATCTGTAGAATTAAGGGTTAGAATAGAAGCAACTTCTTAAAATGCAGGAAGAGACTTAATTTTCAGATATGGCTAAGGCAAGATTTTTTGCCAGAATGCGCTATTATTTATTAGGGGCTTTCCTCTCTCTCTCTCTCTCTCTCTCTCTCTCTCTCTCTCTCTCTCTCTCTCTCTCTCCCCCTCCCTCCCTCCTTCTCTCTCTTTCTTTTTCTTCCTTCCTTCCTTTCCCTCCACTCCTTCTTCCTCCTTCCTTTCCTTCCTTCTTTCAGTAAGGTAGGGGTTATTGAGAGGAACAGACTAATTAAAAATGCTTACTAATTGAAAAAAAAAACACTTTATCTGTAATAAAAATAACCCTCAAAGCCCCTTCTAGCTTAAAGCTTCTATGAGAATAGCAAGAATGGGGCTGGTCTATGCTTTTTTTTATTAATGTTACTGCAACTGGTTTTATTAAATCCTTGACTCTGAGCTAGAGAGAATTCTAGTGGTCACTGAGTCCAACCTCCTCATTTTGCAGATAAGGAACCGGGGGATCATAGAGGATAATGGGGTATAATTAGGGAGAGGCAGCTGGTCTTAATGTGGCACTTTATGGTTTGCAAAACACTTTACCATTGTTAGCTAGTTTGATCCTAACAATGAGGTGAAGTAGGTACCATTATTAATGACATTTTACTGATGGGGACACTTAAGGCAAGAGAGGCTGGGTGACTTGCCCTGGAGTCACACAGCTAAGTGTCTGAGCTGTCTCCAAGTCCAGCATTCTATCCCCTACTCTCTCATCTCCCCCTCCTCTCCCTGCCACCACCTCATAAGGTTGACTAAACATAAATGAACTTTGAGCTACATTGTTGGAAGGAATCAATGAGACTATAGATTGATGGGATTATTTAATAACTTACAATTATCCAGAGGCATGTGGTATGACTGGCACACTGTGGTATACAAAGCCTGCTTTGGAGTCAGAAAGACCTGGGTTCAGATCCAGCCGCAAACACACCAGCTGCTTGACCCTGGATAAGCTATTGACTCAGTGCCCCAGGCAACTCTACAAAACTATAAGGCATAAAGTAGGCACTAAATGATCTTTATTGATGGCGAGGGTGCCCTATATCAACAAAATCCAAGTTCTGTCAAAAGCCAAAAAAAAAAAATCCAGCTCATTAAGGCTTACTTCAGAGGTCCTTTGAACCAACAGCCCTATGAAGTTGATAATGCAAAAATCAACCTCCCCCTTTTTTAGAACAGGAGACCCAGGTCCATTGAGATAAAGAGATTTAGCCAAAGTTATATTGATAGTAAATAGATGACCCAAAATCCAAATCTAAGTTACCTGACTTCAAGTCTAGTGGGAGAAAAAAGAAGGGGAAAGAGACAAAAAGAAAGACAGACAAACAGAAATCAGGGGAGACAGATTATGTACATATAAGTGTGTGTGTATTCGTTGCCTCAGGATGGATTTTGGACAAGCCAGAAAGGATCAATGGAGTATTTGGTGTGTGTCTTTAGCTATCACGAGCATAAGCATTTAGCACCAAGACTGATCCACTTTTAAAGATTTTGGTTCCTGCCATTCCTGGCTGTCTACTCCCCTGACTTGTTTAAAGACTGTGACGTTCCACATAGATCCTGGGGAAGTGAAAGAGAAAGAACCTGAGAGGTCATTTGGTAAATCAGGGTGGCCACAGTTTTCCATTCAACCAGTGCTGGGGGAGAGAAGAACAAATACAATGCTAGGTTTGGGATCAAAGGATCTGGATTTGAACCCTGGCCCTACTACTTACCTGTAGGACCTTGGACAAATCCCCTCATGACTCTGAGTCTGTTTTCTCATGTGGACAATGAGGGAATTGGCTTGGGAGGCCTCTGAGGTCCTTTCCAGCTGGAAATCCATGAACATGAGGGCCTTCTTCCCCAGAGCCTTTTAATTTTGTAGGAGGAAAATCAGCCATGAATGCTAATAACTACTAGCAAAAGAGGAAAAGCACCAGCAAACTGAATTCCAACCAGAGGGGATCATGGAAGCATTTCAGCCAAGCTAGGCTGAAAGGACTGAGAGCTCAGGGCTATTTTAGACAGGGCTGGTTGAGCACTTCCTGGGGGTTTCTGAAGGGGCATGGATGCATCACATAGAACTTGGGTTAAGAAGAACTTGTGGATTTTATGATCTTTCTCCTGAATTTCCCAACAACTGGAAGCCAAGTGGGCTAAAGCAGGAAATCGTGGGTTCTCAGTTACTAGAAACTCTTTAAATAGGAGCTAAATTATCAAAGAGAAGTGAGATCTTAGAAAGATGATAGGATTGTGCATATATTTAGAGTTGGAAGGGATTCTAGAGACCTGCCCTCACTTTTAAGGTACAGAGAATTGAACTGACAAGTGCAGAAACACACAGTCTCTGAAGAAGGGTTTGAACACCTGAATTCAAGTCCAGTGTGCTATCCATTATGCCAGGTTGTCTCTCAGGGGATTCAGGGTACAGGTAAGATCTGAAAAAGGTAAACTAATCTTTGATTATCTAAAAGGAAGTAGATATATTGACAATAGCATGGCATACATTCTAAACATAGGGGATGATATTAGCAAAATAGTGGGGTTGGAAAAGAATGAATACAGTTGCACTCAAGTGTAGAGAAAATGGTGTTCTGTGAGATATTTGGAAAGTTAAACTTGGTGGATGAGTCTGTATGCCAGACTAAGGAGTATGCAGTTTATTCAACAAGAGATGGAAAGAGAAGGAGAATGTCATGATCAGAAAGATTACCAAAGTCACAGTCCAAGGCTGGATTTGGAACAGGGTATAGTATTGGGGGAGGGAAAAGAGAGGGAGACTAAAGGAGGGGAGGCCTGTTAAGAAGTGACTACATCATTTCAGAGAAATGGAATGTGCTAAAGGGGTTACTATAGGAATTTGGGGGGCATTGAATAGGAGCAAGGGGTATAAGAAATACAGGAGGGTTGGAATCAACAAGGTTTGGTGACTAAATGAATTGTGTTGACTGAGAAAGAAAGCTTAGTAAAAGGTCTTTTTTTTTAATCACTAGCTTGGAAAAAGACATAGATGATGGATTTATTGTATTTACAGATGAAATAATGCCAAGAAGGATAGCTAAAACACTAAATGGCAAAAACTGTATTAAAATATTCTGATCCTCACAGACAAGAAGAATGAGCTGAACTGAATTAAGATAAATTTTAATATGAATAAACATATAAAGTCTAATATTCGGTTTCCAAAACAAATAAACATACACACATATACCAAAAACCCAAACCAAACAAGTCTTTTAAACTTTCATGATAGAAGAGGCAATGATATGATCAGAATTTGTGTGGGAAAACCAAAAACATTTGGGGGATTTAGTGGACTGAAAGCTGAAGATGGGTCAACAGTGTTGATTATGAGCTGGCACATAAATTCACTGAGAGTGTTTTGCTCCATTCTTCATGTTTTCTCCCCAGCATAGCACCACCCTGGCACACTCATGTGCTTAATAAATGTGTATTGACTGATTTGAATGGCATTTTAAAAAAGTAAAATTATCTTGGGCTGCAACGAGAAGCATAATGCTCAAGATTGGGGAGATTATAGTTGTGCCATCCTTTGTCTTGGACAGACCCCATCTGTGTCATTGGGGTCAGTTGTAGACACCACATTTTAGGAAGGACATTGATAAATTGTAACTATAAAGAATGGCAACCAGAATGGTGAAGGGCCTGAGGTTCAGTCAAAGAACCTAGGGATATTTCCTCTGGAGAAGACAGACAAAGATGGTGGATGTGAGAGCTAGCTTCTGTCTGCAGGACTATAATGTAGAGGAAAGGACAGAACTGTTCTGTTCATCTCCAGAAGGCAGAATGAGGAGTAGTGGGAAGGTAGGTAGAATTGAGGAAAGGCAAGTTTCTAACTGATGTCAAACAGAAAGAACAATGAAATCTTCTAACAATGAGAGTTGTCCAAAAGTTAACCAAGCTGCCTTGATAGTTGTAGAACATCCTTCACTGAAGGTCTTCCTTCTTTTATGGTCTGTAGTAGATGTGATCCTTGTTTAGGGGCAGGTTGGATCTGAGAGCATCTAAGGTCCCTTCCAACTCTGAAATTCTGTGATTCTGTGACTGTGAAGTTACAAACCTGACTGAATGGGAAGAAAATGGCTATATGAATAGGAGTCAGGATACTCTGGGGAAACTAGGAAGTAATCTAACCATTCTGGAAAGAAATCTGGAATTATACTTGGAAAATTATTAGCATGTCCCTACTGTTTAACCCAGAGAACACAGTGTTAGCCATATGGCCCCAGGATGGCAATAATAAAATGAAAGGCCCCACATACACCAAAATATTTATAACAGAACATTTTTACATAGACACTACATAAAAAGCTAGAAACAAGTACATTAATTGGGGAATAACTAAACAAGTGTGTTCCCTAAATATAATGAAATATTCCATTCACTAATGGGCCACTTCTCAGAATAATATTTGTTAAGCATTTAAATTAAAATATAGAAGACATTAGAATAAAGATGTGAATATTTTGGGGTGTGTATGAGGGGTGCAGCTAGGTGGTACAGTGGTTAGAGTGCCAGGTCTGGAGTCAGGAAGACTCATCTCCTTGAGTTCAAATCTGCCCTCAGACGCTTACTAGATGTCTGATCCTAGGCAAGTCACTTAACCTTGTTTGCCTCAGTTTCCTCATCCATAAAATGATCTGGAGAAGGAAATGAAAAACAACTCCAAAATCTTTGCCAAGAAAACCCCAAAATGAGATTATGAAGAGTCAGACATGACTAAAAATGACTGAACAACACAGACATATGTAAACAGACATAAATATAGATATAGAAACATATATAGGCAAACATATGCATATATATATATATATATATATATATATATATATATATATATATATATATATATATATATATATATATATATATATACACACACACAAACACAACAGTATGTATGAAATTTCCCATCCAAGTTCATGGACCCCTGATGCATTGATACTGAGTATAGAATGCTTCCTCTAAGTGAGAAGCCCAGCCGGACATGGCAGTCTGTTCCATCTTTTAACTGAAGGTTTTGATGGTCCCAGAGCAACTCAGACCTTCCCTCCTTGCTACTACAGGTCAATATTTCCTCCCTTAAGCACTCTGTGTCATCCCACAAATCTCCAAGAAAGCCATTGTTCGCTATAGAATTATTTCACTATGAAGCCTTCATGTAGGCACAAAAATTCCATTTCATTTAAAAGGCAAAAATGACAAAAGAAACAGCATAATTGATAGGAGCCTTAAAGCCAATTAATTCCACAGTAAGTTACCCAACACAAGACAAATCTTTGACCTTTTCCTGTAATCTATCTTGGTGTCATCTCATTTTAATTATTTATGTCACCATTACATAGACACTACATAAAGACTGGTTAAGCCATGTGTAATAACAACAAAATTCTTCATTGTGAAGACTCTGCCACCAAAGTCTTGAGGCCATTGAGTCTTGGCTGAGAAATGAGAGTAGAATTCCAGGGACTTAGGTGCTATATGGTAGAAAGAAGACTGGGTAAGGATTCATGAGTATGGTCTAGTCTCTACTCATAGTTAGAGAATCTTAGGGTTAAAATGGACCTCAGAGTTTATTGATTCCAATGATATCTGAATACAAGCCCACTCCAGACATGTAGCCTCCACTGGGAGTTTTCCAGTGATGGGAAGCCCACCACATCCATAATCATAAGATCAGAGAGGCAGAGTCTGGAGGAATCTAAAAGTCTATTTACTCAAACCGCATAGTTTTTAAGATGAGGAAAATGAGACCCAGAGAAAATATATAATTGCTATAATAATAAAGACAAATAATAAATAAATACTGATTCAAACTCAGGGCCTCTGTCTCAAGAGGCAATAATCACAGTATAAAAGGCACTTAATTCAGAGTCAGAAGATCTGGGCTCAGATTCCAACTCTGAACTTTATTACTTGTGCAACATTAGGCAAGTCAGTGAAACCATCTGGACCCCAGTTCTTTGCCTATAAAATGGGGGGATTAGATAAAAGGGCTGGTCCCATCCAACTTGATGCCTATGATCTAATGATCTTACTACTGTGCCAACTATCCCAGAGTCCTTTGTTTTTCTTGATAAAGATAATCAATCATCTTTGTGATGTGGAGAAAACCACATTAGGGAGTCCCAATTATGGTGTAAAAATAGGACCCTAATTTTGCCTCCTCCTAGCCCAGACCAATGTGGTGAGAGAGAGCAAAGAAAACAAAAAGGCTTCAAGGAAATCTGCTCTCCTGGGATTCACAATGAGTCAGGAGGGAAGGAGGAGGAATGATTGGTTGGTATTCCTTGATGTGTCATTATTGCTGCTCAGAAAATCTCATCTGTTTACTAAGAGGATGAGTCAAAGCAACCAGGGCTTCATGACTCCTCCGCCTGAGATGGAGAGAGTTTTTGGTCCACAACCTCAAGCATTGAATCACAATGTGCTGAGGGAAGAAATATCTGCCAAAATCCCCACCAGCTCACCCAGGGCCTTGTAGCAAAAGGGAAATTGTTTTTCAAGAGAGTTGGAAAGACAAGAAGCATGTGGTGCCATGATGAGAATTTGTTCAATCACTTCAGTCATGTCTGACACTTCTTGACCCCCTGAGGTTTTCTTGGCAGAGATACTAGAGCAGTTTGCCATTTCCTTCTCCAGCTTATTTGACAGATGAGGAAACTGAGGCAAATGGGGTAATTTACTTTCCCAGGGTCCCACAACTAGTAAGTGCTTGAAGCTGGATGTGAACTCACAAAGATAAGCCTTCCTGACTTCAGGTACAACACTCTATCCACTATACCACCTAGTTGCCTTTTTAAATTCTCTGATTCTAGAAACCAGTATTCTTTTTATTATACCAGGATACCTCTTTGCCCACAATAACACTTCTAGAGAGAATGAGGGACAACACTCAAACTCCTGTCTTTTGATTATGAGGTCCCATACTCTTCCTCTGTGCTACAGTGCTTACTCTATCTTTTGGTCCTGTATGGTCCCTAGCAGAGTAAATCACATTTAGGAGGGTCTTTGTAAAGGTTTGTTGGATGAACAGATGAAAGGCCAGTTCATTCCCAATGCTCACCCCAACAAACACCATAGGAGAAATGAAAGACTTGGAAAGTGAGCCTCTGGGTTGAAATTCTGGCTCGGCCATTTATTGTCTATTTGATCTTGGACAAATCCCTTGTTCTGTTAAATGAAATACTTTCAAGGGTCCATTCTAACTTTAGATCTCATGGCCCAAGTATAAAACAGGCCACTTTTTCTTCACAATGTAGGTCTGAACTAGAAAGTTAAATCAGCACTAAGGATGTCCATACAGTCTTGAGGGCCATGCAGTCTTTGAAAACAAAATGGCAACAGAAACAGAAGGAAAAAATTAGCCAAGGTCAAGGTTCCATCATGCTCTTAATCAACATTCATTTAGATACACATTAACAATTTAACAGTCTTACTTTCAGTGGCTATTGGAAAGAAGGACAAACTAATATAGAACTAGAATTCACTCTCTTCTCTTTGTAGATATACTGGGGTAATCACTGGAGGAATTTTTGGTCAGAAGCAGACTATACAAAATGGCCTCTTGGGTTCCTTCCAATTTGGAAATTCTGTAATCATTATTGGTTCATAGCGATTCACCCTTGGAAGGAACCTTTGGGGGAAAATCTAGCCCAACCCATCTAATTTGTAGACAAAGAAAATAAGTCCCAGAGGTTAACTGATAAACTTGAGGTGACAGAAGTGATTAGCAGCAGAACTGGAATTAAAATCCAGATTCTTTGGCTCCAAATCATCATGATCAGATTTGAAGACCAATGACCATGTCTTATTTCATTTTGGTAGCACTCCATAGTAATTCACATGTTCCCTCCATTAAAGTGTAAGCTCCTGGAAGGCAAGAGGTGCTTCTGTTCTTCCTTGTGACTCCGTGGTCAACATGGAACCCATCCCATAGCCAGCCCTTAATAAGCGTGAACTTGACTAGATATGGGCACTTGAATGTTTGCTGGATTGAACTGGGTTCCTCCACAGATTCTTCCATCCCCCAAGCAACCATTTGTCTTATTCTAACTACATTTTTCTCCATATAAAGACTTTTTAAAAATATCCAATCAGAATTATCTATTTTTTGTGATCACCTCTCTTTGGTTAAGAATTGGCCCTCTAGCTACAGTTTTGCCATAAGTCCATATATTTCCTTTAATTCATTTGCATTTTCTCTCTGTGTATCTGTCTTTATCTCTCCCCCTCCCTCTGTCTATCTCTCTTTCTCTTTCTCTGCCTTTACCCCCACTCCCTGCCTCTCTCTCTCCCTCCCTTCCTCCCTTTCTCTCTCTCCCCTCCTCCTTCCCTCCCTGTCCCCCTGCCCCTCTCCTCTCTCTCAACGATAACATGACCTTGTATACTGCACATGCAGTTAGAAGTTACAATGGTTTAGGACACAGGATGATTGTTTAATTTCTGTCAAAGTGCTTCCCAGAAGTTCTTCTCCAATAGAGAATCTTTATATCAGTGGTTTCTATTTTTTGTTTAACCCAGCACACTATTGCCATATTTACTTAATTGAATTCCCAGGGTCTGAACACCCCTGGCTGGACCGACCAAGAACTTTTTAGCCCCAAAGGGTAGAAGAGGCACCTCTAAGGTTTCTCCTTGCACAGATTCTAGGGTTTGCTCTTGTCTTGGGTTATTATGCTTCACAGCTGGGCCCTCATCCTCACAGAACTACATGGTCAGCAGTGTTGTCAGAGAATAAAAAAAGGACAATAAGAACAGAATGATAAATGTTGCAGAAAATCATAACTCTCTGTTCACATACCATGAACGATAGAGAGAAATCAGATAAGGCAGCCCATGCCAACCATCTTGGCAACAGGTGGGCTTATGGCTGGCAGCTGTCACTGAAGAGCCCACGCTTCTGTTAAAGGAGCTGGCAAAGAGGCTCAGAGTTTTCTGATGTCTTCCCTTCTCTCTCGGTACCCGCCATCATCAGCAGGATAAAAAGCTTTCATTATAGTTGGAAGGGAGGAGGATAGTGGGGATGGGGAGTTTCATCCTTTCCACAGGGCAATCCAGGACTACAGCTATGTCCCAATTATGGCAAATAATGAAGTGTAACATGTATTCAAGCTCACACTATTTGAAGTTTTAATTATTGAAAATATGGTCATTGGCTCCAGCCCAGTGGAAATATGCTGTGTGAATTTAAATAATGCCACGCCTTTGTGGAATTTATTATTCTCATTAATTGAGACTTTGCTGTAAAGAGCAGAATGTATGTGGAAAGATGATTGTATTTGCTTCAGGGGACCTGGGTGTGAATCCTGTCCCTGTTACCTTCTGTTTGTGTGAGCTTCAACAAGTCACTCTCTTCTCTAGACTTGCATTTCACCATCTGTAATAATACTACTAATAATACTGTGATGAGGGTTTTACAATTACTATCTCCTCTGATTCTCACAGCAACCTTGGTTGATGCTCTTCTTATCCCCATTTTACAGATAAGGAAACTCAGGCAAACAGAGGGTAAGTGACTCGTGTAGGCTGGCACAGTTAACAAGCATCTGTGATCAGGTCTGAGCTCAGATTTTTCTTCTGGAGTCCAGGCCTAGTGCTCTAACCATGGAGCCACCTAACCATTCCTGCCCTTCCAACTCTCCCTTCTTCTTATACTTGACTGTGTTCCATACACTCTAGGCTCTGCTTTTACTGGCTCTCATGTTGTTTCTCAAACATGCTATTTCACCTCCTGTCTTTGCACCTCGGTACTGGCTGTCCCCCATGACTGGAATGCTTTCCCTCCTCACCTCCATCCCTTCATTTATCCAGCTTCCTTCAAGATTCAGTTCACATCTTACATTATACCCAGTCTCCCCAGTAACTAGTGATTTCCCTACCTACACTACTCTCCAGTTACTTGATATATACCTTGGATTTACCCATGTATTTTCATATGTCTCCAATACAATTGTGGGCTTCCTGAGGGCAGGGACTATTTCTGCCTTTCTTCATGTCCCTGTCACTTAGCATGGTTCCTGCTCATAGTAAGTGCATAATAAATGCCTGTTTCTTGACCACTGATCATTTGGCACAGGTAATTCTGATTCCCTAAGGTTTCAGTATTGGTGTGGTATCACTAGAAGATCTGAGGACCAAAAACATGATTTGTTTTTCTCCCACAGAGACATTTGAAGTCATACAATACACTATATAATTTCCAAAATGAGATCCATCCTGTTCTTCCTCCTATTAATTCTGAAGCCAGATCACTGTCCATCTGCAGTGTTCCCCACCCCCCCAAGATACAAGTACTGATGACTGCAGTAGGTCAAACCATTTATTATATTCTAGACAATAGGCATCTTTTGCCTACTTTTTCATGTATAGATAGTTAGATTGAACTTTTTTGAGTCATTATTGATTTCACTAAGGAGGTTCCATAATGGTCTGGTGTGATGTAATTATTAGCACAATGCTTTACACCAAGAAGAATGTTGAGAGAGCAGATGAGTAAGTAGCAAATTAGTCAACAAGGATTTCTTAAATGCCTACTATGTGCCAATCAGCATACTAAATGCCGAGGATACCAAGAGCAGTAAAACATATCATAGAAAGATATTCAGATTTGAAGTCAGAAGAACTAGGTTTAACGTTCAACCCTGCTCCTCACTGTGTGACCCAGGACAAGTCCTGAGCCATCTCTGCATCTCAGATCTCTCATCTGTGAACTAGGAGAACTGGACTAGACGACCTCAAGAGCTCCTTCTAGTTCAAAAGCAATGTTCTATATGAAATTTCTCTTCTACTTTGACAATGTGTTCCCTATGACGGTGACAAACACCTTTGGTGAACATGCTTCCTGTATATTCTTTCTCTTCCCCCTTCTCATTACTCTCATTTATACAGCACTTTAAGGATTGCAAAACCCTTTATGTTTGATCTTTACAAAAACCTTTTGAGATAGATGCTATTACCCCCATTTTACAGGTGAAGAAACTGATGTTGAGAGACGTTTTGACTTGACTAGATCGTGCAGCTAGTAGGTGCCTGAGAGAGGATTTGGACTCAGGTCTTCCTGACTCTAGGTCCAATACTCTGCCCACTTTACTACCTGGTTATCTCTATAACATTCTTCACAAAATATTAATTATCAAAGAATCCAAGGAAACTCTTTCTGTTACCATATCTATCAAGGATGATTCACTGAGAGATAAGATATTAACAACTGTAATAATTATGATGATGAGAATAACGTGTGTTAGGGTGTATGTGTGTGCACATATGTGTGCATGCATGTGCATGTATGTGTGCATATGTGTGTTACAGTAGACCATTTAGTAATGAGCTGGAGAAGGAAGTGGCAAACCACTCCAGTATTTCTGCCAAGAAAACGCCAAATGGGGTCACAAAGAATCAGACATGACCGAAATGACTGAACATCAATCCTTTAAAAACTATGGCAACTGTACAATAATTATGACATAATGATAATAAACATTATTATTATAAAAGTGAATAGAGAGCTATTTTAGAAGATAGGAAATTTGGGTGCAAATCTCACTTCTAATACATACTGGGTATGTGACCCATGGCTCCTAATTTGACCTATCTGACCACTCCAAATAACTCCCTAAGACTATACATTTCAGAGAAGGTGCCTACCTGCCTTGGTACAGTTGGTTTCTTCATCTGAGAATTCCCTCTAGTAGGGGAATTATAAGTCCAATTAATCTCGCTAGCAGAATATGCACTGACCCGTTTCCTTCTTGAACATCACGGGGTTCATGTACGTCTACCCTCTCTTCTGCTACAGGGTGCAGACAGGGGGCAGCACTTTACTGCTCTGTGTGCTGCCCGATGACCCCTCCCATACTGCAAGCACATCACAGTGGGAGGTAACAGTCTAGGAGTTCCATCTTGACTTCACCATTAAGTTTCAGCATAACTTTGTGCAAATCACCTCTCGTCTCTGTGTGTCTCTTTCATAATCCGCAGAATGAGCTCCTCAGAATAGATGAGCTATTTATAGGATACCTTCAAATTCAACAATTATAATGATTCCCTTTGCTCACCATTCCTCTATAGCCCCCAGTGTCATCCAAAACACACTTAACGGTAATAGCTTGTTTATTTAGGTTTTTAAAAATTAGTTTAATTATCTTAATCAGCCCTAGATCCTTTGCTCTGAACCAAACCTCATGCCATCAGACTCATCCTGGTCCACACACTCAAAGTAAAAACACTGTATTAAGCACCAAAGCCTGGTTATGGCTTTGGAGTCAGTAAATCCCACGTTATGGCTCCCCTAGTCCCCATCATTCTTCCTCTCCTGTACATATTGAGGACTGTGTGTTACTGTATCAGCTGACAAATTTATGACCATAATGTGTATATAGATGCAGGGTGGCTAAGTTATGGAGAATGCGGAAACTCCATCTCAGGACTTTCTGACTTTGGGGAGGTTAAATTCTCAACCAGAGCCCAGCATTCATGATTTCCTCTGCAGCAAATGTCTCCGGCGAGAATAAATAAAAAGCACACCCTGACGGAAGGAGGCTTCGCTAGAAATAATTCCCCCCTGCAGTACATGTGTACAGTGTAACAGTAACTTGACAGCTGGGCATATGCATGCCTTTCAAACGGTTTCCTTTTATTCATAGCATGCTGTCTCTGGGGCACATTTTCAACCCCTGCTGAGTTTCTGTGGCTTGGAAGGAGACAGGAGGGAGGGGGGAAGAGATCAAGGACAGAAGGGATGAGGGGGAAGAGGGACACACAAAAATGGAGACCAAGAGAAAAGAAGATGGAAGGGGAACAAGAAAGGAAGGAGGAAAGACAAGGAAAGAAGGAGAAAGAGGAGGGAGAAGGGGAGGGAAGGAAGAGAATAATGAGGGGACACATGAAAAAGAAAGGAGAAAGGGAAGGAGAAAAGACAGAGGAAATAGGGTAGGAAAGAAGAGGAAAGGGGATAAAAGGAGGGAAGGGGACAGAAAAGGAAGGACTAAAACATCAAAGGTCAAGAGTTGGAAGAGACCTTAGAGGCCATCTAGAACAAAGCCTTCATTTTACAAAGGGGAAAACTGAGACCCAGGGAAGTAAAGTGACTTATCCAGAGGTCACAAGCATCTTCGGATGAGTAGTAAGGTAGGTAGTAAGCAACAGGAGTCCTCTGTCTCCACTGTCAATGCATTTTCCACTGAACTATAATCCCTTTCCAAAGAGAAAGAAAATGGAGAAATAGTGAAGAAAAAGGAGGGAGGGAAGAGAAAGAAGAAATGAGAGAGAGAGGAGGGAAGAGTGAGAAAGAGGAGAGGGAGAGAGAGAGGTGTAGAAAGGAACAAAATAAGAGAGAGATGGAGAAAGAAAGAGATGAGAAGAACGAGGTGGAAGGAAAGAGTGAAACAAGGGTGTCGGGAGAGAGACAACAACAAACATCCCAGTGCCTCCCTCTAGGTACAGTACCCACAGGGGCCAGAGAAGGCAAACATCACACATGGAGAAAAGCTTCCTTCTCCATACACCTTTGACCTTCCTCAAGCCACAGCTGCTGAAAGACAAACAGACAAGCCCATCAAGGCCCAGCCATAACAGCTGTGGAAAGCAGCACTTGGCTTCCTCTCCTCCTTGCACATCATCAGTCCGTTTGTCGCTTAGCTTCTAACTGTAGCATCTCTGCGGCTGGATGTGATGTGGGAGGCAGGAGGAACTCGGCTTGACACTAGGGGCCCAGGCTGAATTTGCG
Source organism: Gymnobelideus leadbeateri (assembly GCA_011680675.1). Lineage (NCBI taxonomy): Eukaryota > Metazoa > Chordata > Mammalia > Diprotodontia > Petauridae > Gymnobelideus > Gymnobelideus leadbeateri. The sequence continues at coordinate 474,807 of WOXC01011749.1, read as the reverse complement.
GGCCTGGAGACTCAACAAATCATCCTTTGGCTGGAAAGCTGAGAAGGGGCGACATGGACGTTAGAGAAAGCCCATAAATATCCAAACCCACCATGGCCTTTCACAAGACAGCTACACATCTTGAGCAGATGGGATTGCTGCAGAATTTCAAACTAGTTGATGTCTTGGGGTTGAGCCCTTATTGATCAAGACAATTACTCCATGTTGAGGATTTCTGTATTGTTTTGGATGGAGATAAATTAAATATAGCTTCTTTGTCACTCTAAAAATACTGACCTTGGACAGGAAATTGATAATAGAACAAAAGAGCCTAGGCTCAACCATGGACATAGTGAAATCTCATGGACTCATTTCTCAGCAGCTTAGATCGACTTCCCAAAATACCCCAGGCTAGAACAAGCCTCCAGGGAGATTGTCAAGCAGCTAAACTGGTGTCTGTGGTGCTCCACAGATCTCTACAGAGAGTTGGTCTGGGCCACTGATTCCATCTCTTTAGAAATACAGGTATTAAAAACTATCGCTAATCTCCCTTAATCCCCCGTTCTTTCCTTTTTAGTGAATTTCCTCATCCCCAGTGACTCACAATGGACATTTGTAAATGACATAAGATGTAGCCTGCCTTGACAACAAGCTTTCTCCAGCTTTTTCAACAGCTTGAGGAGAAGGGTCAGAACTGTTTGTTTTTTAATCACATAAAGATAGGAGACATACCAGAACAGGGGGAAGAATGTTTCTTTGGAGTCACCCACTAGGAAAGGTGAGTTTGGGCCCCATTTCTGCCATGAACTGGTATCTCTAAGAAGAGGTGGGATGGCCCTTTGCCAGTGATGTTTGGGGGAATGAGCGGACTAGATGATCCTGGGTTCTCTTTCTGTTCCGTGGTGTGATCTATGGATTAATTTTGGATAAATTCTGGATAAATCATTTACCATCTTCAGGCCACATCTGTAAGAGCAGGGGGGTTAGGCTAGAATGAGGCAGCTAGATGACACATTGGATAGACCGGAATCCTGCCTGACACTTACTAGCTGTTTGATTCTAGGCAAATAACTTAACCTAGGCCTGCCTCAGTTTCTGCATTTATAAAATGAAGATGATAATGGCACCTACCTCTTAGAATTGTTTATATATGTATATGCAAATAATTTTAATATCCATACATACATATATTATATATTATACTGGATTAACATGATAATACATTATATATAATATGTAGATATATAAGAAAGACACACATATGTAGACATACACATATATAAACGACTCATTGCTATTATATGTTAAGTTCATTCCAGTTTCCTCTCTAATTTTGCTGGGAGGAAATTCTGTTCCCAAGCATTTCTTTGCCAATTGATGAATTTAAGGGGAAACCTAACGCTATAAACTAAGAGTCCCCACTTCTATCGTGCTTACTCTGAGCAAAGAACTTTACAAATGTGATCTCACTGGATCCTCACAACAGCCCTGAAGGAAGACAGGGCATTCCCATTTGCTCAGGGAGTTAGTTAAAAAGATGACCTTTCTTCATTAACAAATTATTAAAACCTAGAAGACAGTATTGTAGAGTGTGTAACCGAGAGAGAGGAGAAATACACAGAGACACATATTGACAGCAAGACAGGCAGAGAGGAGAGAGATTGAAAGAAAAAGAGAAGCCCTGAGTGTTAGGATGCACTGGCACGGTTAGCCCCATCTTACAGGCATGGGAAGTAAATTCAGAGAAGTGTATTGACTGTGCTCCACTGGTCACAGACATTGGAGTGGGCACTCAAAGCCAGGACTGCTGGCTCCCAAACCAGGGTTCTCACTGTCTCTCTAAATGTGGAATTGATGGCTGGTTCTGAATTCCGTATGATATCTGGGGAGGTGAGAGGATACACAAGGTAAATCTATGGGAGAAAAAGCTTGGTTTTGGGCTTGGAAGCCCTGGTCCTGGATAAGCCTCATCAGCTGAAGATTGCCCCCAGACATACTCTGCAGTCACAGGTATTCACTGAAGACACAAGGGAAAAAAAGATGAGTCAGCGGAAGGGGGCAGCGATCCCCATGGAAGGGAGAGGCTGTAGGGGGCAGTGGGGAGAATGGGGAATTCAGAGTCAAGAAGAGCTGGGTTTGAAGTCAGCCTCAGACAAGAGCTAGCTGTGCGACCCTGAGAAAAAACTTCACTCCCTCTGTTCCCCAGTGTATGTTGAATGAGGTTGCTTGGCCTTGTATGGTGAATACAAAAACTTGGGCTTGTTCAAAATCCCTTCTCCAACATTTTCCTGTGTGTGAACCAAAGCAAGTCATTCAAGCCCTGTGAACTTCAGTCCCCTCATCTGTAAAATGGGTAGGGTTCAGACTCAGAGGCCTCTAACGTCCCTCCCGGCTTTAAATCTGTGGTCCTATGAAGAAACCTTTGAAGGTAGTGAGGTATTCTGGGATCTTCATGACCTTAGCTAAGTCGTATTAGCTCTGAAAAATGGAGACCTCTACCCACAGGCAGAGACTCTTAGATTGGAAGTTAGCAGATCTCTGTCCAAATCATGCACTGCCTCTTAATTACTCTCCAGGTCTTCATAATGAATCTTTTTTTTTTTTTAATTAAAATTTCCCATTGCTAATGACTTACAGGAATTGCTGGCCAAGGAACGGGAGTGACTTCTACTTGTGGCCCAGCGTCCTGGGAAAAAAGCAACAAAACAAAGCATGGGTCTGGGAATCAGAAAACCTAGCCCCACCCCCACAAGGGCCACTGAATGGGGGGCAAGACGCGTCTTCTCGTCCGCGGCAAAAAAGAAGTTAAGGCACTAATGGGCAGGGAAGGTCTCTCCCCCTCTTAGCCTCTCTCTCCTGACCTGCTGAATGATGTTACACTCGTGGCTCAGGGGCCCCTTCCTAGTCTAGCTCCCAGTCCTGGGATCTCAAGATCGTGAAGGGGTCCTCCCTGCCCATCATCTTTCCCCTCTGTAAAGTCATAGGCCTGGACAAGGCAGCTTCTGATGTCCCTTCTAGCTCCAGGATCCCCAAATGCTGAAGCTTCCATCCCTGTCCCTCATGCTCTTCCTCTGTTGTCTGACTCTACATCTAGGACCTCAAGATTCAACCTCACAGAGCTGCTGGGAGTTTCCAATGACATCACCTAGGCTAAGTGCTTTGGGGCCATGAATGGCTGTTACACATCTGAGTCATCCTTATTATTAGAAATGTGGGCCTTGGGGCGGCTGGGTGTCGCAGTGAGTAGAGCACCGGCCCTGGAGTCAGAAGGACCTGAGTTCGGAGCCGGCCTCCGACCCTTAATCCGCACAAACATAAACCTAGCTGTGTGACCTTGGGCAAGTTACTTAACCCCAATTGCCCTAAAGGGGCGGCTAGGTGGCGCAGTGAGTAAGAGCGCCAGCCTCGGAGTTGGGATGACCCGAGATCAGATCTGGCCTCAGAAAATGAGCCCCCACGCATAAATAATGACTAGCCGTGTCACCTTGAGCAAGTTACTTAACCCCAATTGCTTAAAAAAAAAAAAAAAAGAAATGTGGGCCTGGAGAAGAATAGCAGCCAGTACCTGACTTTCTATCAACTAATTCAAATGGTAAGATAGTGGTAGATTTGGAGGGAGAACTTTTTGATAGTGGAGTTAGGTCTCCTGACTCCAAATCCAGGAATTGTTTCCACTAGTCCACCATCCAAAGTGGGCAGTAGAAAGCCAGCTGGACTCCATGACCCCAGCTCTAACCACAGTACCATTCGACTCCCTCCAAATAACCCCACGAGCTAAGATGATACAACCTAAGATACTATACTATACAATGCTGTTGCCTCTCTGTGTGACCTTGGACAAGAAAATACCCCCTCTCTAAGCCTCATATGATTCATTTGTGAAATGAGGGACTTAATTTAGGTGAATTCTAAGATGCACTCCCTCCTTCAATCTCATATCCTAAGATACTTATAAGTGCTCCTTATACATACTCACCCCCTTCCCTACACACACACACACACACACACACACACACATACACACACACACACACACGATTATTTTATTTTTAATCAGGCTGCAACAGTAGCATTATTTAGGTGAAAAGAAATGGGGGAGAAAACCATCGGATTCAACCACACTAAGCATTGAGGGAAGAAGAGAAAAGCAATATAAATGTTAATGGGAAATTGTCTGCTCAGTTATACTTGGACTAATCTACTCCAATGCTGGCCAAAAAAGGCATTAGGCAGTTGGAGGGGGAATGGGGAGGGTGGAGAGGAAGGAAGATGACAAGCTGAAACACTCAGGAATAAGTAAACTATAACATTGAAAGACCAAATGGGCAGTTACTGACACACTAAAGGTAGGGGAATGATGGGCCAAAGGGCTTGGGTTCAAATTCCAGCTCCATTTTTACTAGCAGTATGATGTTGGGCAAAGCAGTGTCCCTCTCTGAACCCCAGTTTCTTCCCTGGTAAGAATGAGAAAATTGGATTAGTTGGTTTCCAATGTCTCCAGGTCTCACTTGGATCTTTCTCATTGAGATATTTTCCTAGAAAAGGGATTGTCCTAACCTTGGTTCTTCAGACAAAGGATTTTCGATACATTCTCTACTTTGTCTTTCCTGTTTTTGATCATGAATTCTTCCTAATTGTAAAATTTAAAGATGGAAGAGACTAAAGGTTTTCCAGTTCTGGGATATGAAAGAAAGAGAGAAGGATGGGGGAGAGGGAGGAGAGAAAAGGGAGGGGGATGGAAAGAGAAAGAGAGAGAGAGAGAATAGATAAGTAGATAGATGATAGAGAATTGTATTTCAATATGTATGCTTGCATTTGTAATTCCATATGTTTACAAACATTCTAAGAAGAAGTCCATAGACTGGTAAAGGGTCCATGATGCCCAAATCCCACCCTCCCCCCAAATAAGACATCCTGAAAAAACTCCCACTTCTTCATTTTAAAGATAATGAAACTAGAAAGGAAAGGATTTGCCCCAGGTCATCTGACTAGTTAATGGTGCATGGAAGACTGAAACTGAGGTTTCTGATACCAATTGCTGTGCTCTTTCCCCTCTAGTGCCCCAACACATACTTCAGAGACACAGCTAAGCAGTCATTTAAAGAATATATTTTGTTCTGGGATCTCTACTCCACTTACATTTTCCTCTGGAGCCTCACTGTAGTGTGAGGGTGACCCTGCATGCTCACATACTATACCAATGGAGCATAAGCTCTGGAAGTCCTCATCAAGCTGGAAAGGCTTCAAGCACAAGACTTGACCATGGATTGTGAATCTGTTGGCCAAGAATCAGCCTAGCTAAGTGTGGAGGGGATCATCACCAGATGGTTGGGCAGCAGGGGAATGGAATTTTTGGCCAATGCAACTCTCAAAGACTGTCTGCTAGGGAAAGAAGCAACTCCAATTGGAGCTGGCAGAGGAAGGGCCCCAAAAGATGAGATGATGGATCCCTGGATGACCTGAAATATTCTGTGATATGGAGAGCCTACACTGTACCTTTCCTACATATGCTCTGCCTGACCTGTGGGCACCACTAACTAACCACAGTCACCCATGCTTGTATTTCAGTCTTAGATGGGAAGCTCCCAGAGAGTAGAGAATGGATCTATGTATGTTTTTTTTAGTGGCACACAGAACCAGCTGCAAGATTGTAAACTCCATGAGGGGACAGACAACATTTCATACCTTGTCTGTTTCCTGTTGGGACCTATCATGGTGCTGACTAAGCACACTGATTCTCAGAAATATAGTTAGTTTACAATATCAAAAATCTCCATATGGCAGTAGAAGGAGCTCTGAACTTGGACACAGAATGTATGTGTCCAAGCCTTGGCTCACTCTTTGACCTTTGGGAATGATCTGACATGGCCACATCTCATCAACCAGCCCCCAACCTCAGGCATACTGACAGAGGGACAGCATCTAAGGAAGGGACATAATGGTCTGACGGCCACAGCACTGGTCTTAGAAAGCCTATGCTCAAGTCCTGCCCTTAGATATTTCCATGAAGAGTGACAGTGGGCATGCTACATGCCATCTTGAGGCATCTTTGAAATGAGAGGGTTAGATTGAATGGCCTGCAAGTCCATTCTGTCTCTCAATCTATCATCCTATGACTCTCTGATAAAAATAAATAAATAAATAAAAAGAGATGTCAAAAATAAACACATTATTTAATTTGGGTGGGGAAGGAAGGAAAGTTCCAGTCATAGAAAAATAGTCACAAACCCCTCATCTGACCACTGGGTCATGTTGCAGTATTCCAAAGCCAATCTCTACTCTCTTCAACATCCAAGTAAAGGGCACATGAGCTAAATAATCAGGAGGCTGTCAATATGGTTCTTGAGGTGGTTTGCGGTCCCTATTGACTAGCACAGGGCCTGGCATGCAGGAGGCATATAATAAATGTTGGCTGAGTAACTGGAAAGAGCTGTGGGTTGCAGAACAAGAGGCTCAGGGTATAGTCCTCACTTTTATTAATAATCCTGAGTCTCAACTTCCTTATCTGCAACATCTCCCCTGTTACACACAAGCATCGGAATGGGGGAAGAGAACATACATTTATTAAGCACCTACTATGTTCCATGCATTGTGTTAAGTTCTTATTTCATCTTCTTAGCCTTTGAGGTAGATGCTGTCAGCGTCTACATTTTACAGCTGTCCTACATAACCCTTGAATCCCTTTGTGCTGGGACAGTCTGGGTGGGTAAGATCTGCTTCATTCATTCCTCACAGGCTGAGGATGGGTACTTTCTCACTTTTGAATTTTACTTATTTAAAAGTGGGAATAAGGGGCAGCTAGATGATGCAGTGGATAGAGCACTGACCCTGGAGTCAGGAGGACCTGAGTTCAAATCCGGCCTCAGACACTTGACACAAAAACTAGTTGTGTGTCCTTGGACAAGTCACTTAACCCCCAATTGCCTTGCCTTCTCCCCTCCAAAAAAAAAGGACAAAAATGTGGGAATAAAAAGATGCATCAAATTGTTAAATTACTAATTACAAGAGTCTGGGGGCACTGAGAATTTGAAGGAACAGAGGGACATGCTCAGGCAGGTGTTTTCAAGACAAAGAATTTTAAGGAGCAATTTCCCAAAGATGAATTAAGCAGGGAAACATTTGTCCAAGTTAGAAGTTATCTAAAATGTGACCAAGCATTAAAATGTAAGCTCATCGAAGACAGGGGCATCATCCCTCTTTTTTCTTTGTTATACTCAGCACAATGTCTGACACCCAGTAGATACATAATACATATTACTGATTGATTATCTGATTTATCTAGTCCAACCAAATAGAAGGAGTTCCAGGGCCTGGCACATCTCCTCTAGGGGTTCTTGACCTGGGGTATTGCAGGGATTGATTCATTTTATCTAGGGATTTTTATCCTGGACACCACAGACATCCAACTTTCAGGGGGTCCATGATGCCAGATGGGGATAAATACACATCTTTATATTTGCTAACCTCTCCAACTGAAGTCCCATATTTTCTTTAATTATGATAAAAATATTTATTTTCAGAAGGTATTAAAAAGGTCCAACACACACACACACACACACACACACAGAGTTAAGAGCCCCTGTTCTAGTCCAACCCAATGCAATCTGAACTCCTCAAAGGCACTCTTATTTTGATTCTGTATCTCTGGAACACTGACTTATACATAGGGGATGTTCTGCTTCCTCATCTTGGAAGACCCCTCCTTCCCTGTGTCTTGCTCCTCCCACTGATGACTTCCTCTTGGGTCCTCATTTTGAGGAAGTGCCCAGGCCTTCTGTTCTCCTCTCCCAGTTCTGCTAGTGACTCTGGGCTCTGCTGCTATGCCCCCTTTCCCCCACAACACATACCTCCTTTCTGCCCCTCTTTTATTGTCTGGCACAGGGCAAGTGCTTGAATGCTTGTTGATGTGTCTGGCCCTCTATGGCCAAGAATAGTAAGTCTAATCTTGATTCCACATAGTAAAAACTTGAAGATAATCAGTCAGTCACTGGTATTCATTAAGTCAGGCACTGTGCTAAACGTGGTGGGGGGGGAGGGGGCAAAAGCAAAGCAAAACAAAAAAACAGTCCGTGCACCTCGAGAAGAATCTGCTGTCCAATGGCAGAGCCAACAATGTGAATAACTACTTATAACCAAACTTCAGGCAGGATAAACTGGGGGCAGTCTCAGGGGGGAGGCATTAAGATGAACGAGGACTGGGAAAAGCTTCTTGCTGAAGATTGGATTTGAGCAGATACTGAAGGAAGCAAGGGAAGTCAGGAGAGGAGATGAGGAGGCAAAGCATTCCAGGAATTGGGGGTAACACCTGGAAAGGACCTCAGAGGCATACAGTTCAACATTCTTATTTTATGAGGAAGAAAATAAGAGCCAAAGAGGAACTCCTTTCATAAGCTAACAGACCTGGGATTTGAACCTAGGTTCTTAAGAGGCCAATTCCAGGCTCTAGTCAATCATGCTGAATTATTCTCTACAATCCCCTGACAGGAGGTCATCTAGCTTCTCTTTGACTGACAGCTTGGGGGAGCCCATTTCCACAGGAGAAAGCTGCATTTCTTAGGACTCTCTTACTGATATCAAAACAAAGTCTGCCCCCATGGAACTTTCACTCATTGGACACATCAAATGAATGACTATTTACTGAGCCCATACAATGGTGTTCCATTCTATGTCCTAATTCTGTTCCCCATTATCACACAGAATAATTCTAGCCTCTGTTCCATAAGACTTTTAGGAATTTGAAGTCATGATATGCAGCCCCCTGATCATCCTTATTTTTTCCCCAATGGTTCACAAAGTCATTTATATCTTTACATCTTTGAGAGCACCTCGCTGAGTGTTGGGTACAGCAAGAGCCTAAACAATTCTTGACGTGGCTGGATCCTAAGAAGCTGGATCTAACAGCCATTATAGGTATTGACAGCAAGAGCCTGACTTTTAACTACAAAGGAAAAAACACCTATCTCTTCTTGAGAAAAGGGTTAGAAGAGGGGTCAGCATAGCACAGTGTCTGGCTTGAGAAAGTGCCAAGAACACAGCTGGCAAAGAACCTTTGGTTTGTGGGTGGCTTGTTCCAAACTCCTCTAACCCACTCTGAAAGATGCCATTGAATTCAGATGCACTGAACAGAGATTCTGGGAGAGTTTAGTGTCCAGGCATGGAATCATAAGAAAACAATCAATATCCTGACTTCAAAAACCAGATAATCTCAGGGACATAAGTAGAGTGTAAAATGAACAGACACAAAACCAAAAATGGGGAGGGAAACACACCAAACATACTGATCTCCCCTCTCCTCCCTCCATGCCTCTCCACAGGCGGCTCCCTGTGTCTGGAACATTGGCCAATCCCTGCTTCTCATGCAGAATCAAATAGAGCACTTTCTGCTGCAAGGAATTTTTCTTAATTTATCCAGTTACTGGTTTCCCCATCCCCAAATTACTGTGTGTGTGATTTATCAGTGTAATTATGATTCTTTCCCTTTATCTGTTATCAGATCAGAATATAAACTCCTAGAGGTCAGGAGCTTTCTTGCTTTTGTATTTTTTTCCCTAGCACTCATCATTATAGGTGTATGTGTGTGTGTGTATATATGTATGCATATGTATGTGTGTATATATAGGTGTTCATATAAAACATATACATGTACATATATGTATGTACATATATATGTATACAATTTATGCACACATGCATGCATTTATGTATTCATTTGTTTGTGCATGTGTTTAATGAATAATTCATTTATCTATTCATTCATCTATTTATTTAGATTCCTGACTCATTCATTCATGCATGCATATTGTATTTCACCAGTGAAATGTATCTCTGCCCCCAGGGAGATTAATTTAATTTTTGTCTTTTTATTCCTAATATCTAGCACAGTGACTAGGATACAATAGACATTTAAATCTTTGCCCAGTTGACATCCCAGAATAGAATCATGGATAATAATGGTTTACATTAGTATAGCACTTTAAAGTTTAAATGATCTCATTTACCCTGGAACACCCCTCTGAGTAGTTGCTAAAGGCATTTTTGTTAACCATAATACAGATGAAAAAGGTGAGACTCAAGGAAAATAAAGTCTCATTCTTGGTTAAACATTAGTGTTAAAGGCAGGATTCAAACCTAGATCTCTGTTTCAGGGCCAAGTCTCTATCCATTTTACTAGGCTGACTCTGATGAAAGCACTATAAAGTTTAGGGAAGTAATATAGCCTGGAGGAAGTTGGGATACCCTGACTGTGTTTTCAGTCAATCACTTGATCTTTCTCCGACAATCAGCTATTTGTCTTTTAAGATGCCAAGGCATTAATACTGCTGGCTTATTTGGCCTCCTCACTGCACAGGTACAAAATCCCAACTAACGATGCTGTGGCTAGATTCTGGCAGAGTAGTTGGAGGCTGTATGGTGCTGCAGAATCAGAGGACCTAAGTTCAAGTCTCCTAGCCATGCCTATTCATTGTGTATATCATTTAACATCCCCGGGCCTCAGTTTACACATCTGCAAAATGAGAGGGGTGGTCTGAAGCTCTAGATTGATGGCCCTCAAGCCCAAGGTCTCTAATGAGATTACAACATCCTTTTCTGAACTCCTCCGCATCCCCTAATTTCCCTTTGTACAACGACCTGGTAAATCCACTGTGGTCAAAGACCTGGCCCTGGTTTTTAACCTCAGCTTTCCATGGACTACCTTCCCCTACCCACCCTGCAACCTTGACACTCTGGCTTCTCCGTTTCATACCTCCCAGTGGATGACTTATCACGAGACAATAGAATGTTGGACAGAGCTATCACTAGGAGATTTTGCATCTTGGAAAAGGGGTAGGTGCAGCATATATGTGACCTCACCTAGGCTTTGCTCATGGGAAAAGAGAAAGTGGTTCCCAGAATGCTGTGAGGTTTCTATACTGCTAGTTACTTCTGGGGATTGGAGGTGAGAAAGTAGAGACTGGGGTCAGGAGAAGGGACACTTGGGATAAGTCTGATGGATAATATTGAGGATGGGGAGGAAGTCACCCTGCATATACTTTCCAAAGGAGAAGAATTCTTCTCCCTAAGATGGTGCTTTTAGACCCCTCTAAATTTCAACCCACTGAGACAAAGTCCCCACAGTGCCACCCTAGTTACACTCTGCTGTTCCTCCTGAAAGGAACATTAGTGATAATCTTATCCAGTGTACTAGTTTTGCAGATGAGGAAATCAAGACCCCAAGAAGTGATTGACACAGGGTTGCACAAAGTAGGTAGTAAAACTGAACTCCAACCTCAGTTATGCTAACTTTGAAGTACCCAATATTTCCAGTGTACTACATGGTCTACCTTCACTTTGACCCTGGATTACCCCACTGCATCCCCCCAGGAATTTGAGAAGGAAACAAAAAAGCCTGATAAGCCTTCTTCTCCAGTCCCTATTCCCCCAAGCTTTTCCTTTTCTTTGTCAAGGCAGAACCAGGGGCTATTAACTTCTCCAATTCACCATTCAAGTGAATTCTATGCTATCTCATATCCCAGAACCAATGCAGACGAAAATCAACTTTAAACACAAAATTATTAGGCATCTATTCAAGTCAGAATTCAATCATCTCTAGGAGATTGAGAATTTGCACAAGAGACCAATTGCTGTAGGGTAATTTTACAATTGATAAAGCATCTGGGAAAAGAGGAGGGGGGAATTCCACTTTTCCATCTTCACTGCCCGGATGCCAGCTGGACCATCCTTTCTGGCTGTCCTCCTAATGCCAACTGAAAGAGAAGGCCAGGGAACACACCTGTCTTCCAGAAGTAGCTAAAGCATTGTTCCCATTATCAGTTCATTACAAACATTGAGGAGGTGAATGGTTCAGTTCCAGCTATAGGCATATATGATTAGCAAAAAGCAAATAGTGTAGGTTTTTGTCATGTTTTTTTTTTGTTTGTTTTTATAAATATGTTTTGGCTTGCAAAGGGTTCCTTCCTCATTTCAACAGAGATAGTCACCAGGTGTTAATTGCTATAAATGCTTATGGGGTTCTTATGTCCTTAGGTTTATTACATTTTTTGTGACCACTGAACACTCTCCATGCAGATGGTGTATCTCTCTCCCTCTCTCTCCCTTCCTCTTCCTCCCTCCCCCCTCTCTCTTAAACACACACACACACACACACACACACACACACACACACACACACACACCCCCATCCCATATACTAACTCCCTCACATGCAAGCAGAAATCCATGAAAAACTCAAGCAGCATTTCAAAAGTTCAATATCTCATTTGTCAGCCCTCTGCTTGACCATCACTTGAAGTACAGGGAAGCTGGGGAGGGGAGGAAGGAAAGTGGATTCCTTTTTAGGCTTGCAGGTGGCATGGCTCCTCCTGCCCACACAGAAGCCAAGACGTTGACTCCATCCATTACTTGGTATGAGGAGCTAGGTAAAGGCCTCAGCAGTGGGAAGCCACCTAGAAATATGTTGTTAGGATCATTTATAAGAAAGGTAGAAAGAGAAATTTAGGGAGGAGAACTGTGCATCTTATAAGAGTGACACCTCAACATCTCTGCAACTTTTGGAACTGATGGGGTCCTTGGGATGTATATATGTTTGTAACATCAGTTTGTAAATGGGGTGCTTTGAGATCTATGTCTGTAAAATCAATTTGTAAAAGCAGTCTGTAAAATCATACTTCTGCCCCCAGTCTCAAAGCATTAACTCTGCCCCTTCCCCCTGCCAGCACTCTGCCCATTAACAACTCATGAACTGTTTATCTCTGCTTGAAACAATAAGCTACTTATGAATCCTTCACAAAACTATCTATAAACATTTTTAGCTTAGGCAAATGTTATCTCCCTTAGTTAGAGTAGCCAGGTGCACCATGAATTCTTCAGTACCCTATCTATAGGGTAACTCCTTAGCCAATTATACCCACACTGTGTCTCTCTCTGATGGCCTTGGTCCCAACATCTATCTTGTCAAGCCTGACATTGAGGGGTGGCAGACTGGGCACTCCTCAGTGGCCGTGACTGAGGATAGACTTTAGTGAAGTGTCAGGCCTAAAACCATACCTCTAGGTAGCCGCCCCTTGGGCTATTTCCCAGTGAATCATGGGCAATACCCCTGCGCAGTTGATATTAAAAATGCATGGTCCTTTAAGCACTGACCACTCCTTAACTCCTCCCTGATCCCACCCTTACTCACCTAGTTAGCATAATTGACACCTTAAAACTATGCCTGTGACCTCTAGAAGTTTGCAGGTTCCCTAAGAATCCTCGCCCGCAGTGCTGTGCAGCGTAGCAATAAACTTTACAATTTCGACTCCAAGTTTGCTTGAGCCTGGTGAATTCCTTCCAGACTGAATTGCAGGGTTTCTGGTCATAGAGTGATCAGGGTCCCTGGCAGAACCTCTTACCCTCTCCCCTCCTTATCACCTTTCCCTCTTCAGAACCACTTCCCTCAAAACTCTTCTGGGAGGTAAAGAATGTGTGTATTGTCATCCCCATTCAGCACATGAGGAAATTGAGCTCAGAGTTATGACCACACAGCTCATCTATGCATCCCAGAAATTCATCTAATCCAACCCTCTCATTTAACAGATGGGGAAACTGAGGTCCACAGAGCAACTTGCCCAAGACCATACAGGTCATAAGTGGAAGAGACAGAATTTGAGTTCAGGTTTCCAGATGCCAAAGCCAGCAACCTTCTTACTCAAGCCCATGGCTCCCTGCTTCCAAGACAAATCTTCTGGTCACCACACCACATAGGGCTAAGTTTTGGAAGTTAGGGATAATTTCACGAGGTTGAGCTAGGAGAGGAGAGTCCATTCAAGTCAACACAAAGGGCAGGGCAAAATGGGAGAACAAATTGGAGTAGAAGATTGAAGGAAGGATATCTGGGAAGGATATGGTAGGGGCACATCAGGATGTACTATTTTCCCTTGTAGGAGGATATACTAGGTTCTCCCTTGTAGGAGGTCTTTGGGTGGAGGCTCAATGGTCACCTTGTTGCAAATGGCATTAGGAAAAGATGGCTTGATTTGGAGGCAGAAAACTTGGATTCAAACCCAAGCTTAGCAATGTACTATGTAATCCTGGAAAACTCCTTAACCACTCTGGATCTTAGTTCCATTTATCAAGAGGTGAGCAGCCTAGATGACCTCTCATATCTCAGATTTTTATCCAAAGAGGTAATATTTGTAAGGCACTATGCTGTAGCACATAGTAGGCACTTCCCCTTCTAAGGTACCTTCCAGCTTAAATCTAGGATTCCCAGAGCCTTCTGGGCATGGGCTGGAATTGACTGAGTTCCTTTCCAGATCTATGATCCTAAATACCTTCCAGTCTAAAATTACTCTATTTCACGGGCCTGTCCAACAGACTGTGGATAACTACTGATATGAATTGTCAAAAGTGAGGAAAGAGGGGACAGTGTTATTCCAGGTGAGAAATAACAAGCAATGACACAGATTACAAAAAAAGTAATATGTGCATAGGAACCCATGGGGTGACAGGGCTGAATGGAAAGAGGGAGTGATGGGGCGGCTAGGTGGCACAGTGAATAGAGCACTGGCCCTGGAGTCAGAAGGACCTGAGTTCAAATCTGGACTCAGACACAATATAAAAACTAGCCATGTGACCTTGGGCAAGTCACTTACCCCAACTGCCCTCCAAAAATAAAAAAAAAGAGGGAGTGATGAAAAACATGATGGGGAGAGATAGAAGAGGAGAACTTGGGAGGGCTCTGCCAGATGAAGGACAGTTTCTGAGCAGATGAAAGAACAAATCCATTCAAGATTCATGTTTCAGGTAGGGGGTCAGATTAGAGTAGGGGTCTTGGCCTTTCTTTGTATCATGATGCCCTTAGGCAGTCTGTGGAAGCCTATGGACCCCTTCTCAGAATCATGTTTAATATGGACAAATCTCCCCTTTCTAATCTCTTCTCCATTCTGTTGTCAAAGTGATATTCCTAACCAAGGTTCTGATCATGTTATTCCTCAACTTGAGAAGTTTCAGGGGCTCCTTGTTACCCTCAAAAATATAATAACAAACTCCCTGGTTTGGTCATTAAAGCCATTCATAATCTGATTTTGGTTGAACTTTTCTTTTCAAAAATTTTATTTTAGACTCAAAAGCCAGAACACAAAAACAGAATAGAGAAAAGAAATAATAAGATATCATAAACTTAAATACTGGAAGTTAAACACAAAGTTAGAAAGGGGGGAAAGCATGTTGTGTACATAGGAGAACATAAGAGAGGATTCAACATGTGTAACCTGGTTGAACTTTTTCAGGGTTACTGAGCATCATTCCCCACGACATGCTCTACGTTCCAACCAAACTGCCTAGGAATACCTTGGCCTTGTCTAGAACACACACTTTCTTCACCTATACCTCATGGAATCCTTCAATTTCTTCAGGACTCAACTTAAGTGCAATGTCTTACATCTACATTTAATCTGATACATCTTAGTTTTTTTGTTTTTTGATTTTTGGAGGGCAATTGGGGTTAAGTGACTTGCCCAGTCACACGGCTAGTAAGCATTAAGTGTCTGAGACCGGATTCGAACTAAGGTCCTCCTGACTCCAGGGCTGGTGCCCTATTCACTGTACCACCTAGTCATCTGAGATACCTCTTAGTTTCAAGTGCCCCCAGTCATCAAGAATCAGTCAAATTTGGATGTGTATAACAGATGCACAAGAATTTTAAATGTTCTTAATTCTGTACATGTACTTTCCTACTACACTATAAGCACCTTGAGGCCAGGGTCTGTTTTCTTTTTGTTTGGCTTATCCCAGTGCCTGACATAGTACAATAAATTCATAATGAATGGATGTTAAAATATATAGTTCTCTGTCACATAGCCAGTCGACCTCAGAGGTGGGATTTGAATTCAGGTCTTCCTGACTCCCAAGGCCAACACACTACCTTTCCCAATAACCAGCAAAGGGGGAAGTAGAAGACCAAGGCACCCCTTAAATCTTGAGGCAAAGTTAAAACAAAAGTGACTCTGTAAGAGACTTTGTAAACATGACTGATGAGTAAAGGAAGCTTTCCAAATCTCATTAAGGAGATTGAAATGTAAGCAATGTAAAATAAGTTGTCATGTAATTAATTATAATATGTCCAAAATAATATTGTCATAATGGAAAGGTGGAGCTGTGGAAGAATCCTAGGAAAGGGAATGAATCAGAATCTGTAGGCTGCTCTTAGTACTATCAAGGGGGTGAGGAGATCTGGACTCTGAGGCCCAGCTCTGGTTCTTTAGGAAGCAATATTCTGTGTAGTACAATAGGAGAGCACAGATTCTGGAGCCAGAGGATCTGGGGTCGAATCCCACCTCTTACGTGTATACTGCATGACTTTGGCCAAGTCACTTGACTTTGGGTCTCTAAAATGAGGAGGCTGAACTACTCTGTTCAGTCTCTGAGGTCTCTTCTAAATCTAAATCTATGACCTTTCAATCCTGACATGAAAGTAAGATGATTCACCAAACCAGAGGAAAGGAAGAAATATTCCGCAAGATTATGTCTCTTATTTCTCTAACTCTACACTAGCCAAGCAACCTTCCCACCTACCAGCATAATCAATGCTAGTTACTTTACTAAACACATCTCCTATCCTTTCGAATTATAGATCTCCAAATTCTATTTAAAAAGTCAGGAAATGTCACATGTCTGGTACATCAGTTGAATCTCTTCTGAATTCTGGCAGAAGCAAGCTCTCAGCTCTGATGTCTGCTCTTCCCAGGGGCAGTGGGGAGTCAGTGTGTTTGTTGACTGTCCCTTAGCATTTGTGTGTGGAAGGGATTCTGTTTTCTTTATGGCCTCAGTGTTAATCCCATCATTCACTCCTTTTCTAGAAAACCACAGTGGTATCTGCCTTTTTGTATTCGTGATATATCACCACAGTAGAATGTAAGCTTCCTGAGGGCAGAGGCTGTTTGATTTTCATCTCTTTGTCTCCTATGCCCATCACAGTGCTTGGCATGCCATCTGGAAATTCCTTTACCAGTGGAGAAGATTACCTTCTTTGCAGCTCTCTGTCTTAATGGCAGGGCAAGAGGAAATGACTAGACTAAGGTTACACGACCTAGCAGGATTTGAACACATATCTTCCTCATGGTCTTTACAAGAGCTTATTATTTGTCAGACACTGTGCTAAACTCTGGTGACACAAAGAAGGGAAAAGCTAATCCCTTGCCCTCAAGAAGCATATATTCTAATGATGGAGAAACTATGCAAACAACTCCAAGATCTGGTGTCTAGCCACCACATTACAATCCCTCTTACCTGACAAACTGTGTTGTTTAGTCACTTATCTCAGTTGTGTCCAAGTCTTTGTGACCCTACTTGTGACCCAAGCAAAGACACTGGAGTAGTTGATCATTTCCTTCTCCAGCTCACTTTATACATGGGGAAACTGAGGCAAAGAGGGTTAAGTGACTTGCTCAGGGTTACACAGCCAGTCAGTGTCTGAGGCCAGACTGAATTTAAGAAGATGAGGTCTTCCTGACTCCAGGCCCCAAGCTCTATCTACTGCACCTACTAGTTCCTGACACAAGGTAGAGGTTTAAGAAATGCTTGTTGAATTAAATTGAATAAATCAGTCTCTGGCAAGTGCCCATTATATATTCCTCCAAAACCTGATCACCCCACTAAGAAGCAACAGGGGATTTGTAAAACAACAATGAGGATCAACTTTGACCCACATCCAGGGAGGGCACAGTCTAAGCAGCCAGGTAGATAGGTGGGGCCTCTCTCTCTGGTTCCTCCGCAGTATTTTGCTGAGTCAGCTGGTTCACTTGTACATCTACAAGAAAGTAGGCTTTCTTTTATTTTCAACTTCCATGCTAGGTCTTCATGCCCTCTGGGGCTATGAAGAATAAGACACATGCCACATCCATCAGAAACAGAGAGAGAACCACAATCATCTCTCTCTTCCTTTGCTATAGGAGGCAGAATATTGAATTTATAATAAAAAAAGACTGGAGTTCAAATCTCATTTCTGTCACATATATGACCCCCCAGTAGTCAATTAAAAATTTTCTGATAGTTCGTTTCTTTATATGTAGAAAGGAGAAGTTGGATTACATGAGCCCAAAGGCCCCTTCTGTCTCTAAATCAATCATTCCTAGGACTGTAAATAGCAAAATAAATAGACAGATGGATAGATGGTAGATAGATAGATAGATGGATAGATGGATAAATATATCAGTTTCCCATTGATCCTTTTCTCCATTGTTGAGAGAATAGGATCACTAACCTAATGCTGGCAGGGACTTGAGAAGCAATGAGGTCCAATCCCCATATTTAATATGAGAAAGCTGAGACCTAAGGAGGATGAAGGTCAGATATGTATTAAATATGTTGTGTGTGGTTTGTCCTTGTACTCTCCTCCAAAGTAAATATAAGAGGTAAGATTGAATGCAGGTGCTTTATTCCTTAGCTGGCAGTTTCCTCTACTGACCACATTGGGAAATTCCAGTCTCAGGGTGGGGGCAGGAAGTTCCCCAATCCCCCCCATAGTTGAAAACAAAAAATACAGACAGTTACAAGATCCAGGAACTGGATCTGCCATGCATGCTCTCCATAGAATACAGGGTTTCATTTATCTTTATTCAGAAGGGATCTCATATCAGTACCTCCTGAGAAGCTCGACACACAGTAGGTCCTCCTCTCCATCACAGCCCATTTATGTTGATGAGAATGACAGTTCCTTACTTGCACGTGTCCAAACCCCTGCACTGTGTGGTTCATTTGTTTTCTGTGTCTGAGTTTGTCCAAAATTCTGCATTTAAAAATCCCCTTAACCTTAAGAGATAATTTATAGTGCTTGGAAGCTGTGAGATTCACCAAGAAGCCCAGAGCTTGGTTTCCTATTCATCTTCTTATAATTAATCAGTTTTATTTAAAAGGATGAAAAAATAGATATATCAGACCAGGGAAAATGGATATGGCTTGGAAAATGATTATACACAATAGTCCCTGAGGGTTTGAGCTTTTCAGATGATCATTAAGGAAACAGATAGAGTTGATTTCAAAAAATAAGGTCCTAGCTTTTTCTTTCTCCCACTCCCTTCACCCCAAATATGGTTGAAGAAAAATGAGAGGGAGGTTTTATTTGTTTTTTGTTTTTACTTGAACAAAATAAAAATCTATCCTTGAATGGACCATCTTCAGTCCTATTCGGCCAAGTTCTTCTCACACCCTTTGTCCATTCCTCCGGGAAACAAATTCAATGTAGCACTGTAGCATTTCTGACAGGCTGTTAGGAAACACATCAGTCACAGAATGTGCTTTCTTCATTATATTATTTATCTACAGCCTATTAAAGAAATACACCCACCCACATGTAGGCCCAGCAGTCAAGGCTCGCACTCAATTTCAGCCACCATTTCCTTAATTTGGAGATCAGTTAGGTGGTGTTAGCCACTTCAGACGTACTTGGGATGACAGATCTCCATCTATTCCAATCTTCTCATTATATATATGAGGACACTAAAGCTGAAATAAGCAGCATGGCCTGGCCTAAAATTACATAAATTACTAATTTGGGGGTCACCTGTGAATTCATGTCTTTTGACTCACTATCATACTTTTCATTGTACCATATATTTTACATTATTAGGGGTTTTTTTTGTGTGTGTGTGTGTGTGTGTGTGTGTGTGTGTGTGTGTGTGTGTGTGATATAGTAGTAGCTACTTCCAGAATTCTTATAGGGATAAAAAGAGGTGATATTTATAAAATAGTTTGCAAACTTTAAATACTATATAAATACAAATAAAACACAACAAATGTAAATTAAAACACTATAATAAATAAAATTCTACAAAATAAAAACACTATATAGTATTAATATAAAACCACAAATATCAGTAAAATACTATGTAAATATAAAACAATACATAAATTAATATTATTT
This sequence comes from Gymnobelideus leadbeateri, assembly GCA_011680675.1. Classification (NCBI taxonomy): domain Eukaryota; kingdom Metazoa; phylum Chordata; class Mammalia; order Diprotodontia; family Petauridae; genus Gymnobelideus; species Gymnobelideus leadbeateri. Next base: position 454,931 of record WOXC01011749.1, on the reverse strand, counting down.
TTAACTATATTTTTCTAACTAAACTCAAAGTTCCTTGAAGGCAGGGGCAATTAATTAATAAAGAACAATACTGATCTTGCCACTAATACTTATCAGACACTGTGACAAGAGCTGGAGGAACAAAGTGCAAGCAAGCAAAAGTTCTCCCTCTGTCAGATTCTGTCTGAGTGCTCTGTACTCTGAGCTTGGGACACTGTGGGACCAAGAATGGAAAAGAGAGACATAGAGGTGGCTGGTCTCTTCCCCATTACCATCACAGTGAGGACAGCTACAAGGCAAACCAAACGCTTCTGATCATTTGAGGCCATGGAGGAAGAAAGAGGGACACCAGTTCGGAAACCAAATCTACTCACAAGACATGGACAAAGGCACAGCTTTCTCATGACTGAAGATGTGGCCACTGGCAAATGGCTTCTTCTCTGTGGTCCTGACCTTTCTCTTTTCTATAATGAGACAACTGAACTAAAGGGTTTCTAAGGTGACCTCTCAGCTCTAAAATTCTAGGAACTAACCATTTAATTAAAAAAAAAAAAGCCAATTGAGGATGACTGCAAAACCAGATTTGACCACTAGGTGATGCAAGACAAATGCCTGGTACTTGAAAGAAATTAATTTTTCCTGGTAATCCCATTTGCTTAAAAAGAAGATTCAGGCAACTGGTTCTTTTTGCTGGCTTCTGGTGGTGCACACACCCATCCTGCTCCACTTGCGGGCTGGACCTCTTCCTGAGGGGGTATACACATCCATTCCACTCTACTTTCTGTGAGACTCTTCTTCCTGGGAAGGCATCATTTCATGCTTCCTTTGTAATTTTCCACAGCATCTGGTAGGATGCACTAGGTTCAGTAGTTTCCCATCCAATAAATGCTATTGACTGACCCTGAGAAAAGTTTTCCAATATTTCCAGAAAAAAGGCCTTTATAGAAAAGAAGTTTTATAAACCTCCCTTCATTTTAGAAGAAATCCCTGTAACCTTCAGCAGTGGGGTTTTTTGTTTGTTTGTTTGTTTGTTTTTGCCCCTAAACTCTAAGTATCTTCAGGTTGAGGCCAGAAAATTAAGGGGCAGTTTTCTATAGTCGCCAGAGCATGTGTGTGGGAATGAGCAGACCAGAGTTCTACTCTCAGCTCTCTGATTTTATATATAACCTTGAGCCAGTTACTTCTCTTCTCCCCTCCCCTCTCCAGGCTTCAGCTTTTTCCTGTATAAGAGTCGTCTTCCATAAAATGAAGGGTTGAAATGAAAGGCTGATCCTCACAATATTCTAGATCAAAGGTTCCTAAAGTGTGTGTGTGTGTGTGTGTGTGTGTGTGTGTGTGTGTGTGTGTGTGTGTGCGCGCATGTGTGTGTATGTGTATATGTGATGAACCCCTTCAGGAATCTGATCTATGAAGAAAACCTCATGGGAAATCCCCCCTACCAAATCAGGTCAGAGACTCAGGATTACAGCTTACTGAGGAACCCTGAAAGGTTAAGCCATTCACCAATCCATGAATGTGAGTGTGCTCAGGGGCTTGGTTTACAAAGCACTCTAAAACTCTCCAGGAATGATCTCAGAATATCACAATGGTGATGCAAGCTTCACTATACCTATTGTACAGGTGAAGATACTGAGGCTTAAAAAAGTCAAGTTACTTGTCCATGGTCACATAGCCAATGTCAGAGACAGGATTTAAAAACAGGTCTTCCTGAAGCCAAATCCAGTTTTCTATCTACTGAACCATGCTGCTCTTCCATAGTCTGACTACACATTCCTTAATGTAGGATAGAAAAGACATGAAAAGACACTATCAGAGGAAATGCAAAGTATTAATGATCACAGTAAGACTTCCTAATAATCAGATACATGGCAATCAAGATAGCCTTAAAAAAAATAGAACCCTATACAATCAGAGGAGAGGCACTGTTTTTCCTCCTGGACTAGATTTCTGATGAAAACTTCCTCTGCCAGTGGCTCCTGCTTTACAATTTATGGTCTTGGAGAACTGCCTGGGGCAGGGAGAGGGGGTAGTAAAATCAGTTGCCCTCAGTATTCCCCAGTGGGACCTGAACCAGATTAAAATATAGTTGAGGAGTATTGAGCAAAATGAACAAAATTTAGCACACTGCAGACAATATTAACACATGGATTTCTAAGTAAATATGTGGCCCACCATTTAGTAGCCTATATCTCTATTGGAGTTTGAGACCATTGGCCTGCTTCACTGATAGGTAAAGTGACTTGCTTGGGGTCACACAGACAATGTGTGTCAGGGACAGGACTTGGGTCTTCCTGACTCCAAGGCCACCTCTACATACTATACTACGCTGATTCTCATGACTTGTGATTAAAAGAACACTCCATATTTGCCCACCATCCTCTCTCCAAGTCTAATGCCTTCTCCCCCAAGGAGCCATTCTGCATAACCTTTCATCAGGACAAAAGCCAATGCTGACAAAACTGTAGGGAAACAGGCTCTTTAATGGACTATTGTTGGGGGCAGAAACAAGCATTTTGGAGAGTGATATTGCGATGATATTTACATACCTAATCATAACTTTTATCCCAACAATTCAGCCCTCAAACTCTTTCCCCTCAAGAAAACATCATAAAAGGCATAAAGACCTATTTGTTAAAAAATATTCAGAGCAGCTCTTTGTCATAGCAAAAAAAAAAAAAATGGAAAGAAGCTGTATGTCCAACAATTGGAGAATAGCTGAATAAATTATGGTATATTAATGTAATGGAGTATTATGGTGCCATAAACAAGGATGAATGTGAAGCATAAAAAGATATTTGGAAAGACTTATATGAGATACTGAAGAGGGAAGGCAGCAGAGCCCAAACTGTGCATACGGTGGTTACAATTTTATTTAAAAAAAAAAAAAAACAACCCTAAAGAAGGAAGGGAGAGGAAAAAGAAGGAAAGAGGAAGGAAAGGAGAAAGGAAGCAGAAAAGGGAAAGGGGATGGAGAAAAAGGGAGGGAGAAATAATGGAGGGAAGGAGTAAGGAAATGAGGGAGGGAAGGAATGAGACAGAAAGGGAGGTAAGAAGGAAGGGGGGAGATAGAGGAAGAGAAGAGAGGAAGAAGAGAAGGAAAGAGGGGGAACTGGAATAAGGGAAGAAAGACAAAAAGGAATGGAGGGAAGGAGGGAAAGATGGAGGGAAGGAAAGAGGAAGAAATTTAAGGAGGAAGGAAGAAGGGAAGTATACAGAAGGAAGAAGGGAGGGAAAGAAAGAAATTAAGCCCCCAGAGGAGCAAAACTTTAGAGAGGCTTAGAAGGGGGCAGCATGAAAACATTTTCTTTGTTAATTCATTTTAGGCCATGCCACCAAGCTCCTTCATTTTACAAATGAGGAACCTGCCCAGAAGGATCAGGTGAGTCACAGAGGTTTCATAGATACCATGATTTTTGTAGATTTGCACTTGGAAGAGTCCTAAGGGGTATCTTTACAAACCTCATTTTGTGGAGGAGGAAACTGTCTCACGAAGATGAAATTTATCTGAATTCACACAGGCACTATGGAATAGCCATGATTCGAACTCAGGTCCTCTGACTCTGAAGTCCATTCTCTCCATTCCATTCCACTGCCTCTGCCCCCTGTATCGTGTTCATTTGATTGCTTTTGTTTAGTTATTCAGTTTATAACTAAACATGGCAAGGGCTTATTGCAAAGTCTACATTTTTCAAAAAGTGAGTGACTCAGTCAGGGAGAGTGAAGAAGGGGGATGATGATAAGTATTTCTCTGCTGCAGAGCTTACCTGTTGCCAGCCAGGTCTCTGCTATCCTCTCTGAATTCTCATTCCAATGTATCCTCTAGCCCCAATTCCACATTGTGATGAGTCCAACCCCATCCTTTCCCTTCAGGCTATGAAGATGCCCAGGTCCCCAGGTCATTTTCCTGGCCCCACCAGTTCCTTGCTCTACCTCTATACTTGCCATTCATCTCAAGCCCTAGGAGAGTCCTCCATGGTCAGCTCTCAGCTTCATTCCTCCCAGCTCAGTGGTAAAAGCTTTGTTTGTTTGCTTGGGCCCTTTTGGCATACTGCAGTTTGAGAGAGAATGTTTGGAGAGGAGCAAAATGAAAAGCTGCAGTGTGGACAACACCACTCTCTCAGGTGGAAGCCATAAGAGGTGGCATCTGCATTTCCCCCTACATCCCACCTTTTCCTCATTAGTGAATTGATTTAATCTTGTCCTGAAAAACAAATGCCCTAAAATGTCAAAAGGGAGGAGCCTCTTATCTTCTCTAGGTCATTTCTGCCTATCCCTGAGGGCTGAACAATCCATTAACAAGTCTTTGGGTATCAGTAAAGCAGGTGAGATGCAGTAGATAAAGGATTGGACTTGGGATCCAAGCCTGAGTTCAATGGCAATATTAGACATTTACTTTCTATGTGACCTCTAGGAACCTCATTTCCCCCATCTATACAGCAAGGGAGACAGGAACAGCACCAATCCCATGAAATCATTAGTGAAGATGAAATGAGATCATGTGTGGAGAATGCTTTGCACACTTTGAAGTGGCAGAGAACCACCAGCAGTCATTATTAATAGCATTAGTAGTAGCAATCTGCTGTTGCTATTATCATAGCCATAATCACAACAGGGCTAGCTGAAGCCTATGTCTTTGTCAAGATGTCATGAACTCCCTCCCTTCTCCAAACAATTTTTCCCTGAGCAGAAACCAGATAGGTCTTAGAAGGCAGGAGAGAATCTGACCTTGAAGTCTTGTGTTACGTTTATTTCAACTGTTAAACATTGGAAAAGAGGAGGAAGAGGGTAAAGGGGAACCAACTTGGAACCAGCTCATGAATCTAGACCCATTCAGGCCTTGTACAGAATCCTGAGACCTAGAAAGGGCTCTCAGGACTTGTGGAATCCCTCCCTCATTTTCCCACATTCCCACTGAAATTATCTTTGCAATGAATTTACCTTCACTTCAAATCTACTTTTTACACAACCTTAAGATAAAGATTATTGGTATGGACCATTCCTTTTTCTTGCCCAAGAGTTCTCCAACTTTTTGTTGTCAGGACCCCTTTACATTCTTAAAAAATTTTGAGGACCCCAAAGAGCTTTGTATACATGGACTACAGCAATATTTACCATATTTGAAATTAAAATGCCTTATTATTATAAAATAGTTCTGACCTCATGAACCCTTAAAAGACTGTTGGGGACCTTCAAGGATACCTGGCCCACACTTTGAGAACCATTCTATCTAATCTCACTTCACCAGTGAGGCCATTGCAATTCAGAAAGTTGGAATGACTTTTTGACCATCACACAAGGAGATGCAATTCATCCTCACGTCTTCCTCAGAATGATGAAGCCCCTGAAGTATGTCCAGTTGGATATCAACTCCATGTCAAGCACTGAGATTTAATTATGTACCCCCCCTTGAGAAATACTTTTATCATCACTCCTAGTTCTCTTTTCCAGTCTCTCAGTATCACTATTCCAAGATTAGTATCCCAATCTCCAAAGTAACCTATACCAGTCCAGAGTCTCATCCATGGCTGCTGAATTCCAGGCATTCCCTTATGGCCTCTCTGACACACCTATTTCTTCTTTTCCCTCTCCTAGGCCAACAGCATCTCAAGTTCCAATAGGCTAAGCCATGATCAATGGCATCTCAGTGGATATATGATTTGGGACTGCAACAGGAACAGGAAAAGAGGAAGATACAGATCAAAGCTAATGGAAAATTGATGGGTCTCTTTTTTAAAAGGAAGAATCTGTTTATACATAGATAACTAATTAATGGGTGGACTGGAGTCCCAGAGGTAGTATCAAAAGCTCTAGTTATTGTTGTGTGTTTAATTGACTTAGAAAGGTACTTACAAAGTAGAAACATTCTATGAAACAAAGTCTCCGAAAGAGCTGGCTGGTCACCCAGCAAATGAACATGAGCTCCCTTCTTTTTACTCTGGCACTCTGTGATCTTAGGATGAGTCAAGAGTCCCCATCAAACCACCGTCAAGTATATTATAATCTCTCATGTCATCTCTGCTGGAGACAAGACCATTTACTGCAGCCTTTCTCTTCCCACTTTACAAATTGCTCCTGAAGGTGGTAAGCCTCTAAAAGCTTACTCTGTTCCCTGAATACAAAAAAAATCTAATTGCAGGGGTGGGAAAAGAATCTCTGAAGAAAAATTAAAAAAAAAAGGGAAGGACAACTCAATTGGGGAGAATGAGGAAGCCCCCTGAAGTATGACGAGTTGGGTATCAACTCCAAATCAGAAGATATGATTTGATTTTGGAAGGACTGTGGGAAGTCAGGCACTCCAGTGCACTCCCGGTGCACCTAGAGATTGGTACAAATTTTCTGTAAAGCAATCTGGATTACTTGGGGAAAATCTTTAAAGTGAGCATATTCTTTTACTCTCAGATGTCATTAATGGCCACACATGGCAAGGAAGTCAAAGATAGAATGGAAGGTCCTATACACAATAAAATATTCAGAGCAGTTTGGAGGGAGGAGAGCAGGAAAAGACAAATCCCTGAACAAAGTGGGTTCTTATAGAGAGAAGGGTGAAAAATTGGGTCAATTAATTTAGAGCTAGAGGGACTTTATAAGTCACTGAGACCAGCCACTTCACTTTGCTGATGAGGAAACTGAGATGCAAAGAGGTTAAGAGACATGTCCAAGGTTACAGAGGTTTTATTTGGCAGAACAATGAAATGGAACAGAACTGCATCCTAAGAAATGATGACAATGAGGAATTCAGAAAAAAAAATACATAAGAAAACTCCTGTGACCTGATACAGAGCAAGCATATCAAAGAGAAAAATATAGACAGTGACTCTAATCATGTAAATGAAAATAATACAAAATGACAGCTAAATGTAGATTGGATGCCAAGACCAATCTTGATTTCAGAGAACACATGAACAAACAATCTTCCTATGCAGAGGGAGAGGGTCTATGGCTGCTGAATGCAGAAGACAGATTCTATTATTCGTACTTTAATTTTTCACATTATTCTTTATCCCAGACAAGGCTGTCAGATCATAGAATCATAGAGAAAGAACTGTAAGGCACATTGGAGGCCAGCTAGTCTGAACCTGTCATTGTTCAAATGAGGAAATCAAAGCTCACACAGGTTAACTGACCTGTCCAAGGTCACATAGAGAATAAGTGGCAAAGGTTACATTTGAACTCAGGTCCTGTGGCTTCAAAACCAATGTTCTTTCCAATGCATGACATGGAGAAATAATAAATGAATGAATGGACACACAGGCATTTATACTATCCATGTATCCACATTTCTCTATATGGAGATTATACATATATATACATACATACATACATATATACATACATACATATAGATACTCTATATAGATACATAGGTCTATGTAGATACATATATAGCTACAAATGAAATAATTGTTTTATGATTAACTTAATAGTAATAATAAAATGTATGTAGGTATAACATTTTATTGATGTGTATATATATATACATACGTCTATATATAGACACAATCGATAACCATATTTTTGAGATGGACAAAATATTGTTTGACTCACAGATATTAGGGGATCCTAGAGGTCATACGATCAAAGATCTAGAGTCAGGAGGGACTTTAGAGGCCATCTAGTCCAAGCCCTTCTTCTCACAAGTGAGGAAACTGAGGAAAGTGGGGGAACCTAACCTCACAGGGAGGTTAGGTGATTTACCCCAAGTCACATTTGTAGTAAGTGCCAGATGGGAAATGCACCCAGGTCTCTGCCTCCAAAGGAAGTGCCTGGAGCAGAAGCCATTGTGCCATATTCCTGGCCCTTATATGAAACCACAAGTACACCCTGGAATCTTACATACGTTTTTGTTTAAATGCGTGCCAAATAATATGGAAATAAAGGTTTAGAGAAACACAAATGAAGTCTGCAGAGGGATGACAGGGTTGCCAAATGGTGATAGACTACAATGATGGAAACTGATCATGGAAATGTTAAGACCAAGATGGGTCACGATCAAAACTAATAAAAGAATGATCAGCAGGGAGAAGCTGAGCACAGACTTTACCCACCAATCCCCCAAATCCAAGGGTGAGGTAAAAACCACTTTGGATATTAAGCAAGGCAAGTTAAGAATAAATAGGAGCTTTTGACATTCATTATCCCATGAGGTATTCTTCACAAGAAAGAAAAATGGATTTATTTCCAAAATGATTTGGAAAGTGCTAGGAATATTAGCAGAAATAACTTCTGAAGTACAAAGGGGTCTGGGAGAGAGGCTTCCCATATATGGGAAGATCAATAGGAACACTCTGGAGGGCAGTAAAATAGGAGGATAACCTACTCTAAGGAATGTAAAGTGATTATGCTTTGATAATTTCCTATAATGAGGCTACTTATCCAATACAAAAACCAAGTGCTAGGGAATGTCAGAGTGAGAGGATATAGGGTAAAAGAGGACCATCACGAGGGTAAGAGTCTCTGTTATGGGTTAGGAGGGTCCTTATGAAAGGAAGTCTTCTGAGTGAGAGTGACGGAGGGGAGCAGTGCAGAAGGGTGAAAGGAAAAGCAGAGGGAGGAATGAATGTACCAGTGGGTGATGGAGCATGACAGAGTGACAGCTTGTGATACAGTGTGAGACAGAGGAAGGAAGAAAACCAGACAGAGAGGAGTTTCAATGATGAATTTCATATATCTGTTGCTGGGTTATTTTTGTCCCTGTGTTTTGTTTTCTCCTCTCCTATCCTAAAAAAAAAAAAGAAAAAAAAAGAAAAAGAAAAAGAAAAAAAATCAACATTTAGTAGAAAAGGAGCTCCAGAGGAAAGGGAGAGAGAGTGAAAGCCCTGGCCAAGAAGATGAAGCCAAGACAAAGTGAAGCAGTTGATCAGTGTGCAGTGGAGAGCTTTCATAACCAATGTTAGAAGGCTGAAATCTAAATTCTTAAAAATCTATTAAAATCAAAAGTGTGACAGATATGTTTGTGCTCATATATACATGTACTTTAATTTTTACTTCTTTTCTGCAGGTATCACCCTTCTATAGTCCAGTAGCACCAGAAGATATTTTGCCACATATCAGACCACTCTGTCATATCCTGGTTACGTTATATTTGATCTACCCATCACACTTAATCTCTCCCATCAGAGCTACCTGCATTCAGAACCACCTGGATTCTTCCCTGAGGTCCTTGGGATCTGCTAAGTGAGTTTTTGCCTCATCTTGCCCAGAATCCAGGCCTTCATATCACTTCTTAGCAATTTCCAGACAATGTTACAGTATGCCACCCCACCTTTCCAGCTGTTCATTATGTGTTGCCTTCCTCCATTGGAATATAAATTCCTTCACGGCAGAGTATGTCTTGCTATTGTTTGTTTCCCAAGTATTTAGTTACAGTATCTGGTATACAGAGAGTGTTTAATAAATGCTTTATAATTCATTCATCCTGTCAGTCACAGCTGGCCAGTCAGTCATTGTGTGCCTTGGCACAATAAAGGGTCTCCTAGTCCTTTTGAGTGGTTATCTTGCCTATGAGTGTGATGAAATGAGGAAGAAAGGTTCTCCCAACTCTATCCTGCTTGTTTCTTTAGTCTCAGGAAGAGATTTCATTGGAATTGGGAACATGGTATGAAACCAATCAATGACTTAGTCAACATGTATTTATTAAGTTTGACTGTGCCATACTCTACTTTGGGTACTGGAGAGAGAAAAACAAAAGCTAAACAGTTCTTACATTCTGGAAGCTTACACTCTACCAAAATTCCCTCTCCTAATGCATATGGGCACCTGGTCTGCAATTTATCTTCTTAGAGAGCTGCCTGAGGCACTGAGGTTGGGTGACTTTTCCAGGGTCACACAGTCCCTATAGATAAGAGATAGAACATCAGCTCCTGGCTTCTTGACTCCAAGGGTGGTGTTCTACCTATGCTACCCATCTCCTTCCCATTCTTCTGAATAAAAGTGCTGTCCCTTCAAATTGGTCAATAAAGGTCAAATCTGCCACTACCAACCACAGCAATCTTACCTTATAATTGCCCTTATTTGTAACATAACTAGAATTCAACAGTAAAACTACAAATAAATTTGGATGAATAAGTTAAAACAACAATGAAAAATAATCATGAAAATATTATGAAGCCTCCTGTCCTCAGAGCAGAATGGAAAGTCTTGGAGGATAGGAATCACATCATATCTTTCTTTGGTTTATCTCTCAGAACTTTGAACAGAGTTACAAAGCACCCTCCATATTAATCATTCTACAAGTGAAACAACCAAAGCTTGAGGAAATGTGGACAATTTCCACAAGGAGTTAAAAAGTCACATGGACAGTCAGGAAGCCTCTTTCAATAACTTTCTGAGTGCTAGAAAGGCTGAAGGGCCTAAAGCAATATGACCACTTTAGACTGAGCCTCCTTGACTCTGTCAATATTTATCTCTGTGGTCAATAAATCCTGATGTTCATCTTAATAGAAATCAATATCTACTTAATGGCAGAGGAACGGGAAATTAAGACCACCTCCACCAGAGGAGTGGGGGTAAGTGGGGTGAGATGAGATAGGAGTGGATAAAGCCAAGGGATGTGGGCAGAGAATCAGTTCCACCAGGCAGTAGTGACGGGAGTAACTTTGGTCTCAGGAGCAAGGCAAAATGAAGGTCAGCCTGCAGACAAGGCAGCCGGAGTGTTAGAGAGGATGGGTTAGGATCATGGAACTTTAATGGGATTTCAAAAGTAAAGGAAATTATGGGTTCCTTCAAAGGTGATGGGAACATGGTAGGTCCCCCAGATGCATCAAAGAAATATGGGAGCACAGCAGGGTACTGGGGCTACCAACATGTAGTCAACAAGCCAAATGAAGGCCAGTTGAATTGGTAAAAGGTCAATAAGATATTTGAGATGAGAAAATGATTTTGTTCTGTTTTATGAAGCAACAATCATAATGCCTGGCATATAATAAGTTCTAATTGAATTTATTTTAGCCAACTGATACTGTAGTTTAGGGTTTTTTTTCTTTTTGCAAATGTTTTTTGGGGATCATAGGCTCATAAGTATAAAGTTAAAATGTATCTCAGAAGCCATCTAGTGTCATGACTTCATATTACAGATGAGGAAACTGAGTCCCAGGGATATGAAGTGCAATATACAGATACTTTAATCCATCTGACATTACAAAGGATCGCAGATCTAGAGCAGGAATGAAGCTGAGAGGGCATGCAGTCTAAACCCTTCAGTTTACAGATAAGGAAACTGAGGCCAAGGGAGGTGGAATTCCATAGATAAAGATTTAATCTGTATCTTATGTCATAAGATTCTAGATATAGAATACTGGTTCCAAACAACAAAAGTATAATAGATGTGTATTTGTCAGACAATTCTTATGTAAATTTGGGGGGGGTCAAGGAGAATAAAGAATTTCCACATGTTTCCTCTTTTGTAAAATAAAATGTATCAGTCTGACTAGATGATTTTTATATCCTCTTCTAGCTCTCAATCTGTAAGATGCCAAAGGAGTAATGTAGACAATAACATTTTGCTGTTGTCTAGGATGGTAAGGGAAGGCTACTGGTATGAGGTGAGATTTAAGCAGGACCTTGAGGAACAAGCAGAGAGGAAGAGCAAAGGCATTTAATTAGGAGAGTTACTTGAAGAAAGGAACACATGGTGTAATGAGGAAGCTTTGTTCTGGAGAGAGGCTGGTGCAGTTGAATTTGCATTGAAGAAGAGCAAGAGAGAAGGTTGGAAATGGCAGTTTGGGGCCAGATTGTAGACGGCCATGAATGTCAGGATAGAGGGAAATTAAAGCCCAACAGGGGTATTCTCTTAAAGATTGAGGGATAGATCTTTTCAGATGAAAAAAAAAATAGAAAAGGAGATGTAATGGGGAGTCCAGCAGCCTAGGCTTGGTTATCAGTAGTCATAATATGATCCTAGCTAAGTAATCACCCACCATTACTGACCTCTATTTCTCTAGCTACACCACACCATAGAAATATTTCCCCTTCTTTTTTAGTGAGATAAAATTTGTATATGAAGCCTTTTACATTCCTTCAATAAATTTGACAGGCACTGTGTTCAGCACACTGGGGATACAGAGATGAAAATGAAACAGTTTCTGGACTTAAGAAACTTATATTCTACACATTTAGGGGAAGAAAGGCAGATAACCTATATAAACTTATAAATAAACATAAAATATATAAAAAGTAAATGCATAGTAACATCCAGGGTTGGGAGGGGGCAATAGGGCTGGGGAAAATTGGGATAAACCTCATGTAGCTGCCAGCACTTGAACTAAACCTTAAAGGGGTGGGCCCAAATGAGTTAATTATCCAATGGGAACCAAAATTAAGTGACAGCTCCTATGTGAGGACTTTCCTAATTTTCCAGCTTCTAATGCTTTCCCCAATTAAAAATAACCTTGTTTTTACTTTGTGTATGAATGCATACACACACACACACACACACACACACACACACACACATACACACACATACATATATATAATTATATGTATACACATATATGTAACTTACTTTCTTGGAACACGGGTTTTTTCCCCCCTCCATAAAACAATAGAAGCTCCTTTCTCCCTCTCCTATTCATATGATTTATTTTGGGGTTTTATTTTTCATATCACAACAATGTCTGGAAATATTCTTCTTCTCTCCACCTCCTTCTACACTGGACTGGGACTCTTTGTTCTTTTCCATTGATCTCTCCAATGCCTTGCACAATTCTTGGTTCATGGTAGGGGTTTAAACAAATGCTTTCAGATGAACAGGATTTCAAAGAGTTACCAGTTCCTCCTGATTCTTTGGTAAACACCGTCTGTTGATCATTGATTTGAGTATAACTGTGAGCCAAGGCCTACTCTCCTAATGCTGATGTCTGAATTCCTTCCAACAGGTTAAAAAATCCAATTCTACAACATTCCACAGAATCAAGGAATTTCAGAGAGAAGAGATTTTGACAGACTCAGCAAGTCTCCTCTATTAGCATACCTCACAACTGGTCATTCTACTTGACCTCAAATTGCAGACCTCCCCATCTCCCCAGTGGGTGGGAAATGACTGTCTTCCAAGGGATCCCATTCTACTTCCAGACAGGTCTCATCTGTTACAGTCTTCTTTGACATAAAGCCTAAATCTGTGTCTTTGTGACTTCCACTGAATGATTTCTGGTAATAATAATAATTATTACAATGATGCCTCCTTCACCTGCTGAACATTGCCTCTCACAGTGCCTCCCACTGCTGGCACCCTTCCTCTGATATTACCTTCCATTTACTTTACACTCACCTTATATGCCTATAATTGTGTTGCTGTTACCTCTTGTGTTAGAATATAAGCTCTTGAGGTCAGTGACTATGTTTTTGCCTTTCTTTGTATCCCCAGAAATTAGTGCAGTGTTTGGCACATAGGAAGCACCCAACAATTGTTTTCATTGACTAACAACTTGTGCCCTTCTGACTCCCTCTCACTGCTGCTAGCCCTGTTGGTATGGGACAAACAAAGTACATCTTGTCCACATCCCAGCCCCTCTCATCGCTAAAATATAATTAACCCCCTAGTGTTTTTTCCCTCTAAATTAATTTCATAATTCAATTAGACATTTATTAACTATTTCCTATGAGTGATGTGCTTTTGTAAGAGACAGCATCTGAGCTGTGCTTTGAAAGGCCTTCCATTTCATGCCACACTCTCTCTTTCTTTTTCTTTCTACAGATTTTCCTCCCTCTCTCCTTAAACCCAAGCATCTTTTGCTGAAGGATGCACTGAGCTTAGAGAGATACCTTTTACCTAAACACCATTTGGTGGGTAGAGAAAAGTGTCTTCCTTAATTATTTGAGAATGAACCACTCTGTAAAGAAACATGCAAATTCTGGCAGAATGGTGCAACTTGGCTTTATGAGAAGGAAAAATAATCACAAAAAAACTCATATTCTTTATTTTAAGGGTTTGACTAATTCAGAGATTTCATATGCATAGGCTGAAGTCTAACTAATATACCCATTCATTAAACAAGCATTTATAATGCACTTACTACATGTAAAACACTGTATTAGACAGTGCTGATAAAAAGACTGAGTTGAAATGGCCCCTTGACCTCAAGGAGCTTATTGGGAGGGAGCAACAGATACACATAAAATCAGATAGGAAATGCATATAAAGAAGATCTAGGTACCTTCTGGGATGAGCTCATGAGTAATTGGATCCATCTTCCTAAAGTAGGTGGTGACAAAGCTATGCTTTGAAGGAAAACATGGGTTCCAAGAAGTGTAGGGTGGAGGAGGAAAGTATTAATTCCAGGCAGAGAGATGGAAGAAGGTTGTACATGGAGAATAGCAAGAAAGTTGGTTTAGCTCAATCAAAAAAGGAGAGTAATAGGAGAGAAGCAAAGACATTGGGGGGCTGGAGCCAGACTGGCAAAGGCCTTCAAAGCCAGAGGAGCTTGTCCTTTGTTCCGGAGGCTACCAAAGTGATCGTGCACACACATGTTCAAGACTCCTGAACCGGTAGTGGGAGATGAATTAGGAGAACTTCAAATTTGTCTAAATGAGTGTGATGAAGACTTGACCTTCATTAAATTTTCAATGTATCTTTCAAGAAGGGTGCTAGACTTGGCATCAGATGATGTAGGGTCAAGTTAGAGTTCCATCACTTACTGAACGAGTGACCTTAGGGAAGTAACTTAACACTTCCAGACCTCAACTCCCTCATGTATGGGATAAGGAGAATGGACTAGATGCCTTCCAAGGCCCCTTCCACCTCCAATAGCCTGATTTGGTATGAGAATCTATCAGAAGCTAATGCTTAATATTATTATAAACCTCATACCTTTGAAGTACCCTACACAAGTTAGCAACTCTGCCATTTAAAAGGAAGTTAGTATGAATGGTTTGGGGAGTAAAGAGCTGCTTTGTGTTTGGAGGTGGTTTAATTCCTTTTGAAAAATATTGTCTAATAGGTAATAGAGATTTTTGTCCTAGAGAATTAATGCCATTTTCTACTAATTCAATCTCTCCTGTTTCCTCAGGTAGACGAATCAGCAGCAGAATGTAAATAAAGTCTCTCAGTCTCACTCTCTCTCACCAATGAAAACAGAAGAAAACAAAACAATTTTGCACAGTGCCCAGATTGCCCTGGAATGGGAAAAGACCAATATGGCAGCCAGGGGAGGGTTAATGGCATCCTACAAGGAGGTCTGAACAAGGAGGACCCTAGAAGAGATAGAAGAGGTCTGGGTTTTGTGAGAATCTTCATTTCAAAGCAAACTAATCAGGTCCCACAGAGTCACACAATCCAGAAAGCCAGCAGGACTCACCGGGACTTCAGGTACCATGCTGGGGTAGAGAACAATCTTTAGGAAATAGGTACAATGCTTGCTAGCCCATCAGCTCAGCTTCCAGGAGGAGGCTGGATTCACTAATTCCATTCAGATCCTGCCTCAGTAAGTTACTAGGTATATTGGCCAAGTTATTTAACCTGCTTCAAGCCTCAGTTTCCTAATCTGTAAAATGGGAGTGAGAGCAGTCCTTGATTCATAAGGTTGTTATGAGAATCAAATGAGATCACATAAGTAAAATACTCTGTAAACTTTAAAATGCTATATCACTGTTAGCTATCATTGTCTTGTTTTTCTTAGCTCTGAACTCAACTCCCCAAACAACTAGTCCTATAGGGGATTCATGAGGAGGAGGGACAGAACACGGATTGTGTCCTCAGAGAGCTTACACAGATGAAACAAATGTGCCTAGAAAAGAGACAGGAACATATTTAAGGTACTAGGGATGACCCCAACCCCAAATGAAAGTGGGAAGTTTGCTAAGACCCACAGCCTCTGGCTGAGAGTGTCAAGAACCCAGATTCAGAACAGGATAAACTGAGTTCTAACTCTATCAGTACCGGCTTTGACCCCTCTGGGTCTCAGTTTCTTCATCTGTAAATGAAAGCGGTGACACAGATTGGCTTTAAGGTCCTTTCGCCTTCTGCCTCTATGGTCCTAAGTGGTTTGAACCTCAGTTTCTACACCTGTAAAATGAGTGGGTTTGGAAGAGACAGTCTGTAAGGTCCTTTCTACATACACACAAATTTAGCAATTTTCCTCTGATCTTGGGTATACTCTTGGACAGAAGTAGACAGAAAGTGTTGGAACCATAGAGGGGCCTTGAAAGATGGGTCAGATTCAGCAAGGAAGATGAGCAGGAGGAAAAGCTTTGAGTTGAGTAGCAGTGAGGGAAACTAGCAGAAACAATAGCAGAGAATACCAGCTTATCTGAAATGGAAGATTCCCATAAGAGGGTAGTGAGAAGTCACCTGAGAGAACTATAATCAAACATAGCTCACACTTACCCAAGACCTACTATGTACAGAACACAGAAATGAGTTCACAGTGCCAATGCCATGCACTGTATGTGGAGTCAGCGGTCCTACATTCATATCCTGGCTGTGTTTACTATCTGTGTGGCCATGGGCAAGTTCCTTAATCAATCTTCAACAATAAAATGAGGGAAATGGGTGGCATAAACATTAGGATAAAATATTCAAATCTAGAAGGCACCTCAGAGGCCTTTTTAGTCAAGCTTGCTTATTTTACAGGTGACTTGTCCAAGGTCACACAGCTGGTAAAGACCAGAGGTGCCCTCAAAGGCACCTTCAAGCTCAAAATCTAAAAGATTTAATGGACTCTCAAAAGTCTGGAAACGGCAGATGAGACATCAAGTCTAGCTGAACAAAGTGGACCTTTCTAACTGGGCACTGCATTGCCTAACCATTCGGGAGATATCTGCATGCCATGTCCAAGAGGTGCTTCTTTTTGAAACTATCTCATCCTATTTCTTTGGCCTAATCCTTTCTCCATCTCCACCCCCACATGCCCTATATCTATCCTGAGCATACAGTTGGGCTAATCATAGAAATGATGGGAAAAGTAAAAGAATGTATGGGCCCTTCTTGGAAGATTAAAGAGGATTTCATATTGCAAAAACCTATAGCTTCCCTCTGCTTTGGTTCCTTGGGCTGGCCAGGCATTAAGTCAACAACATACATTTTTTAAGTACCTACTATGTACTAGGAACTCTGTTAAGTCATGATGGCACAAATGAAGGCAAAAAATAGCCCCTGATCAGGAGAAACTCACAGTTTAATGGACTATGAAGTAAGTCAATAAAATACACTGCTTCCAGGCTAGTGGTGTATGGCAGAGGATGCCCTTTCTTTCTCTCTCTTCCCAGGGGTCCTTAATTAGAGCCCTCAGTATGGCAGGAGTGATGAGGGAATCAGAGGCACCTTCCATTGGAAGGAATCTGCAGATTAAGGTTTGTCCAAAGTCCCTGTCACTCATGTTAGCAGCAGCTAGCAAAGTTTCTTGGGGAGGATGGAGGAAGCATGAGAGAAGGTGGTGTAGGGGTCAGGGAGAGAGCAGAAGAATTAAAGCTCATTGCTGTGCTAGATGAAGATTAATATTTCCTATCTAATGAGCTGAAGCTGCTTTATGTCAGCTATTAATACCAAACCACTGAGGGGCAAAGACAGGAAACCTGAAGGGGCATGGGGGGAGGGTGTTCAGTTTTTCATAATGTATGAAAAACTAGGGGGAAAGAAATGCCTCCAGAAAGTGTGGACACATTCTATACTGTCTAATTTTTCATCTGAAAGCAAGAGCAAAATTTAAAGTAGAAAATGTACTAATTTGGGAATGAGGAGACATTAGCAAATGCACTGAACATGTTTTTAGTAAATTTACTGGACTGGAAGAGATAACCACACACACACACACACACACACACACACACACACACACACACACACACACACCTCAGCAATACAAGTTGAAAAATTCCAATTATTCATGCCATAAGCACCTGTTAAGTGCCTACCTATGCCAGGCATTGTACCAGGGTCTAGGATGTATAAGATAAAATCTGGAGGAGGGAAACAAGAAAAACACAGACTAAGCTATGAAACAAATGTCCCCTCAGAGATGAGTTAAAAACCTCTGGTTTCAGCACTGGCACTCACCGGCTGTGTGGCCTTGAGAAAGCCCCTTAACCCCTCTAGGCCTGAGACTTATAGATTATAGAGGATGCTGTAGAAGCCCCTTGGGCACAGTAGGGAGTGGAGGCAGTCTTGAGCTTTGGATTCTGGGTCAAAGGACTTAGGTTTGAATTTGAATTCTGCACCTTTGAACTTATTACCTGTGTTGCCTTGTGAAAGTTATTTTCATTCCTTCTCTGGGATGCTTCAATTTTCTCATTTGGGAAAGTGGGGTGGGGGTTGCCTGGTTGACCCCTAAGAGTCTTTCTAGTCCTAATTCTATGATCTGATAAACTCTAACCCTGCCTAAATATCCTGAGGGAAATGGCCAATAAATCATGTAAGTAGGAATTTAATGGAAATACTTAATCGAACTATATTGCATTCAACAGGAGAGGCTCCAAAGAGACAATGATATCCCTGCCCAGAGACTTTCTGAAGGTTTAGGTGAGGACCAATCGCCCCCCATTTCCAAGTCACTTATCACATTTCCAAGTAAATCACTAATTGACTGGAGTTAATTAACAAGTTATACAGGGCCTGGCACATAGGAAGTGTTCAACAAATGATTGACTGATTGGTTGTATGGGATAAGAACAGGCATTAGACTGGTAGCTTCATTACTATGTGGAACTCCCAGGTAGGGAAACTTTCTTCACCAGGGCAGGTTGGTACCTTCTCTGTACCTTGATAATTTTCAATATTTGCATTGTCAGGATCACATAGCCAAAACAGGTCAGAGGCAATACTTAAAGCCAGGTTTTCCTGATTCTAGGGCTAGTTCTTTACCCATCTGACCATGCTGCCTATATTGTGCCCTATTGATTATATTGAATTCATTACTGAAACTTTACAAGGCACTTTCTGTGAGCAACTTGAGGGTAGGACTGTCTTTTGACTCTGTATCTCCTCCTTATCATGATGCTGGGAACGTGATTAATATGTTTTTTGACTGACTGCATGATCTGACACCCACAACAATGAATGCATGAAAAAGCATTTAATGTGTACCAAGCCCTGGGATCACAAAAGTAATAGCAAAGAGAGCCCCTGACCTTAAGGAGTTTAAATCCTAATAGAGGCAGGCAATGCAAAAGAGTCTGGAGACGAGGAAAGGGCACATTGGTTTGGAAAATTACAGGGATAGTGACTAGAGTAAAGGGTGGGGATGGGTGAGGATTGACAGTACATAGGAAGGAAACACAATTGTAATGCTTCTTATTTTGTGGAAAAGGAAATGGAGGTTCAAAGAGGTTACTTACTCAGGATGGTACAAAGTTATGAGGTATAAGAACCAGGTCCCAGATCCAGCTATCCTGGCTCTAGGTTCAAGGCTCAATCCCTCTATGCCACAGGCCTTTGCAGACTTGCTGCACTCTTCCTGGCCTCTCAATAAAGTACAAAAGAGGAAAAGCAAGAGGGCATAACTTAGATGCTTCAGAAAAGGAGCCTAACATCATGAAGTTTGAATGGACCTGAGAGGCCATCCAGCCAAAACTACACTGTCTCGATAAGCAGTTATATAGCTTCTACCTGAAGACCTCCATTGATGGAGAAGACATCACAGTCCTTCCAATGCTGGACAGTTCCAAATGGTTACTTAGATTTCCACAGCTCTTATTTTTTTTTATTATGGAATATTGATTGTGTTATGGATGTGTGTATGTATGTATATATCTGTATGGGGGAACAGGACTGATAGCTGTGTCTCTGTCCTCTCCCCATCCCCATTACTTCTAATTCTGTCCTCCAGAATTAAACAGGAAAAATACATTGTCATCTGTAAGACAGACATTAACGGTTTTCTAATCAGTTACTACGTACCCACTAATTCTTCTCCTCCTCCATGCTAAACACCCCGCTCCTTTTAACCAGCATTCACACAACATTTTTGTGGGGGTGTCCCCTTACCATCATAAGCCCTTAGAAGTCATTCACTTCGATTTCTTCACTTAACAGATGGAGACAATGAAGACCAGAGAGACAGTGAACTGTCCAAGGTCTTACAGGTATTAAATGGAAGAGGTGGGATTTGAATGCAGATCCTTCGGACTCAAAATGTAACCATGGCTACTGCTCTCCTTCAATCCCCTTCAGGGAGGAATGAGGAAAGGAGAAGAAGAAAAAATGCCAGAACCAAAGAGGAGAGGGAAAAGGTGGATGCAGGGAAGGAAGAAAGGGAGTGATAAGGGGAAGGAAAGAGGCGGAGAGGGGGAGAGACAGAGGAAGAGAGAGATAGAGAGGGGAGAGAAGAGAAAAGGGAAAAGAAAGAGAGAGAAGGAGGAGAGGGGGAAGGGAGCGCAGAAGTGACGGGGAGAGAGGGGAGTGGAAGGGAGGGGAGGGGAGAATACAAACTTTTATTGTGTGTTTACTATGTGCCAGATACCCTAGTAAGTTACTGTCTGGTACCAAGCACATACGCCACATAAGCCTGGCTGGTTGTCCTCTCCTGTCTCTCATGCTGAGCTTACAGTCCACTAACCTCCCCCTCCCCAGGTGATTGAAGAAAGCTGAGAAGAGCGTAACAAGAAAACATTAGGTTGGCTTTTCTGCCAAGCCCTCCGAAGCTATCCAAAACCATGAACTCCATAAGCTGATTTGGACAATCAGCCAGCTTTAAAGGGGGAAATGAATGATGTGTTCTTTGGAGAAACTTCACATCATTCAACCACTGCAGAGGGATGGGGTCTGATGCCTGGGGAAGCGCATCATTCTCAGGTCACAGAATCATCAAATAAGTAGAAAGAGAGCTTGTAGGCCATCTACTCCAACACAATTCCTTCCATAACATGCCTGACAAGTGACCAGCCAGCTTTCACTTGAAAGCCTCTAATGAGGGTGAAAACACTACCCCTCAAAGAAGCTCATTTCACTTTGATACAGTCTTAATTGCTAGGAGGTTTTTTCCCTTCATCAAGCTGAAATCTGTCTCTTTTCAATTTCTATCCCTTGTTTCTCTTTCTTCTCTGTGGGGCTGGGTAAAACAAGTCTAATTCCTCTTCCACATGACAGTTCAAATACTTGTGGGAGGGATTATGGTCATACACCCACACCCATGTCCCCTGCCCCACATTTAAATAACCCTCCCCCCCCCCCACACACACGTACACACACTTCACTTTTCCAGGCTTCAAGTAATCCTCTAAAGGCATGGTCTTGAGATACTTCTCCAGCATGGTTGCACTCACCTAGATGACCTCTAGCTAATCAATATACTTTCTAAACAGTGATGCTCAGTACCAAACCAAACAGTCCAGATCCAGTCTGACTTGGTTTGATACCAGGGAATGAATGAGATGGAAATGAGCCCATCACACCATCATAACAATTTCCTAACATTCTGAAAAGCCTTGAGTCTAAAAAAAATACCATTGCTCCAGGTGCCTGAGACATTCTTCTCCCTGCCTCAGTTGCCCCAGCCCATCAAGACTAAGATGGATTTACCTAAAACATCAATCCTTGGGACTCGCCTTCAAAGAAAGCATGGAAAGCATCTAATTGACTGACTGGAGAGATTTGAGAACTTGAAGAGAAAGTTTATCTGCAGTGAGCCTATGATACTGAGTCACTTAGCCACTTTGAGTCTTGGTTTCCTCATCTGTAAAATGGGGGGTTTGCCCTAAATTAGGCCCAAGGTCCTCTCTTTGGTGCTCACTACCAGTATGTCTTTAGGCAAAATCATCTGACCTCATCACATGTCAGTTTCCTGATTGGTAAAATGAGGTTGTTAAACCATAATTAGGGGTTCTTCACCTTTTTTTTTTTTTGGCGTGTCCTAAACCTCTTTGGTAGTCTGCGGAAACCTATGGCTCTCTTCTTAGAATAATGATTATAGTTATAATTAATACAATTTAAATATAATTATAAATCTATAGAATGTTGCTGTATAAAATAAAAGGAAGGGAATAGGCATTCCTTAAGGGCCTGTCATGTGCCAGTCACTGTGCTGAATGCTTTATACCCTTTTTACAGATCAGGAAACTGAGGCTAAGAAGTTAAGTGACCTGCCCAGAGTCACAACTAGTATCTCTGGTTGGATTTGAACTCAAGTCTTCCTGGCTCCACAAGTAGGATTCTATCTACCCAGCCAGAAATTCTAAAAATTTTGCTTCTTAAGTAGAAAGACAGGATTACCAAGGAAATCAGTTCTATTAAAATGGACTCACCAAAATATCAAAGAAACAAGTCCACAGACCCCAGGTTAAGAACTCTTGAACTATATAACCTTTAATGTTCCTTTCAGTCCTAAACCTATGACCCTTTGAATGAATGAAAAAACCATTTATTAAGCATTGTGCTAAGCTTTGGGATACAAAGGGAAAAAACAAGACCTTCCCTGCTCTGAAGGACCCAACATTCTAACAGCAGGAAACCCATTAAGACCCTGTGACCTATGCTTGAATCCCACCTCACCTGCATCCTACCTACATGGCCTGAGAGCAGTAAATGCACATCTCTTGGCTTTTGTCTCTTCATCTGTAAAATGGGAGAGACTTGAACTCTTTGGCCTCTGGACCCCCTAAGTTGAAGATCTAGGATTTTCTCACTTTTTAAAATCCTACCTATGCTTTAAAGTCCAGCTCATTACTCTAAGCTTTCCCTGATTCCCTCCCCAGTCTCCCCCCTCCTCAAGCTCCCCTAGCCATTACAGTTATCCATGACCCCATTGATAAGTTCATGATAAGTTCCATTAGACTTCCATTAGCTTCTAGTCTGTTTCCCTGAAGGACACATTTACAGGAGCAAGGTGGAAGGGTCATTGGACCACACAAGATCACCAAAGAAAGCTTAGAGACCATCTTCTCCAAACTTCTCATTTTAGAAATGAAGGAAAGGAGACCTAGGGAGGCAAGTGACTTGCCCAGTATGGATAGAGATTAAGATTCACGGTGGCATTTGGAACCCTCTCCTCTAATCCTTAGGGCCACTGAACTTCATGGCACCACACTAGATTAGGGAGCTCCTTTAGGGCACCAGCTATGTTCTGCCTCTTTGTATCTCCAGTATTCAGCACAGTGCCAGACACACAGTAGGAGCTTAATAATTGTTTGCTGAATGAATGAAAGCTTGGCTGAAACTGGCTGTACATAGTGAGTCATTGATGGAGCATCACTCATCAGATTGCTTTGGGGCTCCTGGGCAAGGATTTCAGGGATCAGAGGGTTAAGTCCCCTGAGACAAAGAACACACAGTCCCTGTCTCAAAGACCATATATTTTGTAGGATAATATATAGCTTTTGAAGACAGAGAAATCACTGAGAACTTGGGGGATCAGGGAAGTCTTCACAGAGAAACTCCCCTCCCCCAGTCCCCAAGCTGAGCTCTAAAAGAACTAGTTAGTCTCTCCAGAGAGAATGAGCAAGCATTGGCCATAGCCTTATTCATAAATCATCTTTCACATATTTACAAATCTATTACCGATTCAGATTTATTTTTCATCTCCAGGGCAAATAATCCCAATTCTCTTTATTCTTCCCTGTTTTACAGACCATTACTTTTGCTTATCTCCTCAATATAATTTCCAAATTCTCACTGCCTCTATTAAACTGCTGGAATCCAGGCTTGAGACAAGTCCTGAAGATAAGGGTCTGATAGATACATTAAGTGAAGGAAACCAGATAGCTCCTGGCCATGGGCGTAATGTATCCTGGAATCTCCTGTCTAATGAACCCCGTGAATGCAGCTAGCCACAAATGAATCTGGGCTTTTATGATTAATCGGTGAAGCCACATCCATCGGCAGGCATGGCTCTAGCACAGTGGAGAGAATGCGATCAGGCTGCAGAGAGAGGAGTACCTCACCCACTGCTTAATTTCATGTTTTGGATAAACACTCCAAGGTGAGTGGAGAGAGGGGGAGGCTAAGTGCTGATTCCTGAGAGTGATTTATTTACTGGATTCTTGCATTTTGGTCCATCAACAGACTGTTGAGTCTTGGCACTGACTGTACTTTGTGAGTTAACAGGGACTATTTATGGCTTATTCCTTGATCCATAAAGTGGGTCAATGGAGGAGAGGCTCACTCCTTTTTGCACATGTCTTCTTAAACCTTACGCCCAAAGCCAGTGACACTGACTCCTGGATATTCTCCAAACAAGATACTCCATCTCTCTGCTCTGGGTGTTTTCTCTCTGGCTGGCCCCCATGCCTGGAATACTCTCCCTCTTCAGTTCTCCCTACTGACCTCCCTGGTTTGCCTTTAAATTCTTTGAAAATCCCTTTTCATCCCAGTGCCTTCTCTCTGTTAATTACTTCTCATCTATCATATGTGTGTGTGTGTGTGTGTGTGTATATATATATATACATATCTATATCTATATAGCTTGCTTTGTATACATTTATTTGCATGTTATCTCCCCTGTTAGAATGTAAACTGCTTGAGGGCAGGTACTGTTTTTTATCTTTTTTTTTATTCCTTGCACTTAGCATAGTTCCTAGAACCCAGTAGGTACCTAATAAATGTTTACTGATTGAGGGAAAAATAAGTATATCAATATAACACAGTTGAAAGAACTCTATATTTCAAAGCAGAAAATTTTGGCTTGAATCCTTTGTATGCAATTTAAGTGATCCTGGGTAAGTCACTTCACATGTTTGAACCTCAGTTTTCTTATCTTTAAAGAGAGATTAAATTTCATGATCTCTAAGAAGTCTTTCAACATTAAACTTATTTATCATCCTCAAGGAAGGCATGTCCTGGAGTGTCACAGGCCACAGTTTGGGGCCATAATTTGTTCAAGATTTTATCAATGACATGTATAATAGTTGAGATGGAACACTACATAAATGTAGGCTATTGTTCATTATATCCTGATCCAACAATCTACTCAATAACCAATCGAGTTCAGGGCATTGGGAAGGACTTGAATGGCCACCAAGTTCCTACCCACTCAGTACTATTATTAGTGTCCTCAGGCCCAAACTTCCACTTAAACTGAGCTAAAGAACAATCTCCTTTCAATGACATAAGCCAGGAAGGAAAGTTGTAAATTCAGGACCCATCAAAGAGACATGCCCCATACAGCACCCAGTGTATAACCCAAGAAAAATACAGGTAGAAAAGGTGGACAGAACACTTTGTTACCCACTTGGGAACTCATTCGGGCAAGTGCTCAGTTTCCGACACTTCCCTGGCCCCAACAATCCAATTTACTAATTAAATTTAGCTTTAATGGGGCTGCCTAGTAATGGAATGAAGCATGAAGCCCTCTGCTGGTAGCTTCATGAAGGCCATGTACAATGGAGGATACTGGAAGGAACAGGATTCACAGGACAATGAGAAAGCTTAGGGCAGCTGGTGGCTGGCTGAAAGCTGAGCACCCCTGAGAAGAAGCAAACTGAAATCTCTCCCTTTGCAACTGAAAAATATGAAGCCTCTATTCATCAAAAGTAGGCACCAGAAGGATAGAATTCTGCTCACAGAGGACACAGCTCACCTTGTCTAGAGAAGTCATCTCTCTTGTGTCATTGGGATAGAAGACATCAATGCATCATGTACTATGGGGGGAGGGGGAAGTAGAGTCAAACTGAACTTTCATATTTTTGCTTCTAAATGGACTCTTGTTCTATCACACCTCCATAGCTGTCATGACTGTGACTTCTAAGTGCACAGAGAATTATGCAAATCATGCATGTGTAGCCAGAGTGGAAGATCAGTCCAAGATCTGCACTGTGCTAAGTATTGGGATTAAAGAGACAATCTGCCCTCAAGGAGGTGCTTAAACTTAGAGGATCTGTAAGTGGGGCAGCTGGGTTGTCCAATGGTTAGAGCAAGTGGGCCTAGAATCAGGAAGACCTGAGTTAGAATCTGTTCTCAGATACTTATGAGCTGTGTTACTCTGGGCAAGTCACTTTACCCTCTCTGCCTCAGTTTTCTTATCTGTCAAATGAACTGGAGAAGGAAATGACAAATCACTCCAATATCTTTGCCAAAAGAGTCCCAAATGGGGCCACAAAGAGTTGGACATGACTGAAAAGCAAGAAAAGTGACTTCAGATATGTTAGAAAGAGGGAGAAAGAGAAAACATGAAAGACAAAGACACAGAATGATTCAGAGACTATGAAGGATGAAGAAAAAGATACAGAGATGGTGGTAAGAGAGAGAAGGAAAAGGGTGGGGGACAAGAGGTGAGAGAGACAGAGAAAGACAAAAGACAAAAAGGAAGGAAAGTGGGAGGGAGGAAAGGAAGAGAGAGGGAGAGGAAGAGAGAGAGAGAGATAGATAGAGAGAATATATAAATTTATAATCCTGCCTTTGGATAGTTTATATTCTAAAGGGTCCTGGGAATAGGTGGAAATACTTGCACTAAAGTATGGAAAAGACTAAAGGAAGTGGATTAGTGGCCTATTTGTCCCAGTTCGATGAGGCAAAAAGCCTGGTGGAGTAGGGATAGGCTTTGGGAGGGGGGTGGCATTTGCTAGGAGCACTACTTTCCCATGTGGTGGAGATAGTGGGTGAAGTCACAAGCTGGAAAGGACTTCAATGGCTTTCTGATCAAACCATGTCATCTTATGGATGAGGAAACTGAAGCCCAGTGGGGGCTAAGTGACCTGTCCAATGTCACAGAGATGAGAAGAGTTAGAGGTGAGACTTAAATCAGGTGCTCTGATTCAACAGCCAATCATCTTGTTTTACCCCTTAACTTTAAAAAATGAGGAGGAGAATGAGATCCAAAGAGAAGTAACCTGCCTAAGATGACAAGAATAATAATTGGCAGTCAGGATTCAGACCCAGGTCCTCTGCCTTCAACACCAATGTCCTTTCCTCTCTAACTTGCCCATAGTCAGGGGTAGGATTTGAATCCTTGCCTCTCTGAAAACCCAAACCAACCCTACTAAGATAATGGGATCACAGATTTCTAACCAGAAGGAACACTGGCGGTCATTTTATCTATGTCTCTCATTTTACAGCTCAGGAAACTGAGGCCCAGGAAGGTTGTGACATGGATAGTGAGCTAAAGAGGGAGGAATTCAACCCAGGTCTTCTGACTCAAGAGCAATGCTCTATTCACTTTACAATATGTCAAAGGCCTCTGTATAGTGGTTAAATAGAATCAACGAGAGATATAGTTTAAATTTTTTTTAAATCTAACATTTTTTCAGCCCTTTGTTTTTAAAAGGAAAACATGGATAAAGGCTTAGAAAGCACTTTTCCCAAAAGCCCTCAGCAGTTACTAAAAATGAAAAGGTGAACTTTGCTCTGTATCAGCTTTCCCCTGCTCTAGTGTTCGAAGGCTCTTCTCACCACAGAAAAAGTCAATTTGCCATTGGATGTGTTTTTATTATTGTTTTTACTTCACCATGGGAGAAAATATCTGGACCACAGGTCTTCTCAAGGAATTTGTCACCTTCTCAGGCTTACCCTCTTCTACATCCTAGTCAAATACTGTGCTATTGATATTCGATCATAAACTGCCTGTGATTCTTCTGATTTCAGGCTAGAAGAAAAGTCAGTAAGATCCAGTTGGGGAACAATTCCATAGCACACAGCATCAGTGCAGCAGAGATATCACACACCCAGGTCCAATGAACTCTCCTGGTAACCAATCCAATTCAAGCCAAAAGGCCCTTTCTGAAGCTCTTGAATTTGAAAAACTGAAGATTTTATAATGACCACGATGTATTTTCTGAAGAAGTAGGCTGCCTTCCAAGGTGACCTAAATTAGGATCATAGGATTTAGATGTTGTCTAGTCCAAAGTTTACCTCTAATTTCATAGAGGAGGAAACAAGCCCAATTAACTAAAGGATCAAATATAAAATCCTTGGGCTTTAAAAGCTCTTTGCAACCTGGTCCCTTTCTACCTTTCCAGCCTCATAACCATTTGCTACTTTCCATATATTCTAAAGATGCAGCAACATTGGTCTTCTTGCTGTACATCCAACATGGCACTTGTCTCCTGACTCTGTGGCTGGGAACTGCCTATGCCCCATGCCTGGAATACCCTCCCTCCTCTACTCTCCTTCTTGGCTTCCCAAGTCTTTTACATGACCCAGCTCAAATTCCACTTGTGTGTACAAAGCTATTTACATCCTGTCCTGTCCTTTGGAGAGTTCCATGATGGCAAGGATTTCATCTTCACCTTCCTCAGTACTTAGCATAGCACCTGCCACATAGTGGGTGATTTTTAGATGTTTGTCTCCTGTCTTCTCCCACATCACAAAGAGAGTAGGTAACTGAGTTGGAATTCATTATGTTTTCATTCCTGAAGCTGCTGCTGTGACTTCTGTTCTCATGAGAACCTGTCCTTGAATGACAAAAGGTGGGTGGCGGCTGATTGGCTTTGGAGCTGGAAGAGACCTTTGAGATCGTCTATCGGCTAGAATCTGGCCCAATCTTCTCATTTTGGACAGTAACTGAGGACCCAGACACTGGGCACAGTATATATATATATATGTATACACACACACACACACACACACACACACACACGATAACTGAGACTAGAACCAGACCCTTAGACACTCAAATCCCAACTCTTTTCACTACACCACTGCCTACATGTCAAGATCCTTCTGGCCCCATGGCCTTCTAGTAAGGACTATGGGAGTAAGGGGCAAGGTAGACGGGGCTGTGAGATGGTAGTATTTTAACACTATCCTCCTCCGCTGACTTGTCCTCTGCACATTCTTAACAGCATGGAGCCATAAGATATTCTACAGTGAGAGGCAAACTAATTTTTTAGCTACACAAACTAATCAGTAAAAATGGGGAAAAAATTCTACTTTCCCCTTTATTTTGTAGCCAAGATCCTGGAGCTCATAATATCCTTAGTGAGAGATACAGTCAGGTCTTTGGAAAGGAGAAAAAGTATGCTTTGCCTTCCCACATCCTGGTGTCGAGTTAGCATTGCTGGAAAATTATTGCCAGAGAGTGTCAGTGTGTCTTCCGTTACCTCGATGGCTTTGAGGACTTTTTATTGGAGGGGGAGAGGAGGGGACTGGGAGAATGGATAGAGAGGGAGAAAGGGAGGTTTCATGACCTACAGGGAAAAGACCACTGGAGTTGGAGTCCTGGGTTTGAATTTCTGCTCTGCAATCTGCTGCCTTCATTAACTTAGAACTTAGAACTGTTCTGGGCCTCAGTTTCCTCTCTGTGAAGGTGAATGGGGATGGACCATATGAATTCTGAGGTTCTCTGTAATGTTAAATATGCAGTCCTACCAATGGGATGCTTGGGCAAGGGAGGAAATCCACTCCCTGTCCACTGTTTGGACATATAAAATAAACATATGATTTTAAAGAATCTTTTTGCTTTCAAATTAAACACAAGGTCTATGTCATAGAAGGAAGAAAGCTTATAAAAGGTAATGTCAGAACACAGAATGTAAGAACTGGAAGGAAGCTTGGAATAAAATGTCAAAGGAAGGAGGGACCTTAGAACATAGCATGTCAGAAGCATAGGCATCCTTAGGATATAAAATACAGAGTCAGAACTGAGAGGGGCTTTAGAACAGGGGATGTCAGGGCTGGACGGACCCTAGAACAGGGAAGGTCAGAGATAGGAGACATTTAGAACATGGGATGTGAGAGCTGGGAGGCACCTTAGAACAGGGAATGTCAGAGCTGAGAAGCACTTTAAAACATGGAATGTGAGATTTGAGGAAGACCTTAGAATACAATATACCAGATATAGAAGAGAACATGGGGATCACCTCTATCAACCTCTGTCATTTTACAGAGGAGGAAATAGAGTTCCAGAAACATGAAGTGATTTTCCCAAGGTCACACAGGTACTAAAAATTAGAACTAAAATTCAAATCCAGGCTTCTGACTCCAAAGTCAGTGCTTTCTCTACTACACTAACTCTGTTGATAGGAGCCCACAGTGGGCCAGGCACTGTGCTGGGTTCAAAGAGAAAAGTCAACAGCCCCTATTAAAATCTGTTAAAATAATTTTGGACAACATTCCCTGCCATATGTAAAGCCTCTATCAGAGCAGAGTAAGTAATC